>JADDOH010009175.1:0-39762 GCA_016648135.1 Agrypnia vestita | reverse complement strand
TTCATTGGTACGTGACGTTTGGTTGTATAGAAATGTTAAAACAGTATTTTATCGACACTCCGTGGAAGGACACACGAGTATTGATGTTTTTTGTTACCTTGACACAAAATAAGAGAATAAATCTCACTGACTTACAATAAGAAATCATAATATGGGATATAAAAGCAAAGGCAGCAATATCAAAAAAATAAAAAAATCTTTTGAATGCAGCCACCGACGATTACTAATTTAAAGTGTACTGAATTCTAGATTTTATGTATCTAATTCTAACTAACTAACTTACCATCACGCCGTTTCCCCGTGGGGGTAGGCAGAGAGGATAGAGCGCCACACTCATCTGTCCTGACATACAACTCTCGCCTCATCCACATTCATACAAGCTCGCCGGTTGTTGAGGCTTCTAACGGGACCATCTTCCAGTATCTGGTTAATCTGGTCACGCCACGTCTTCCGCGGTCGCACTCCCTTTCTGGCGCTATCAACACTTGCGTTATATATCTTTCTTACCATTCTTTCCTCATTCATTCTCTCAACATGCCCAAACCATGTGAGCGACCCTTTTTTAATTCTATACTTACTAGTACTTCAGTATCTATCTCCATTCATAATACTGAATTCATCAGCTCTTCATTCGAAATTCAGTCGGCTAGGCTAAGGAATCAACTATGCACAGATATCATACCATCACAGACCGTAGTTTAACCCTCCCTTGTATGTGTACACAAATAAATAAATAAATAAATATAATACTGGCAAACGACAGTGCCACGGAAACTACAGTTAACGACCGGAAAATCAGAAAAAAGATTTGTAATTTTTCTGTTTAAAAATGAAGCATGTATCAATTATTATTATTAAGTGGCAACAAAAAAAAAGAATTTAACTACATTTTATTTTATTTTTAATCGATTTAATCTCCATCGTATCTAGGACCTTCTGCCATCTTGTTGGTAGACTTTTAAGAAAAATATGCTTCTAGGTGTTTTTAAAGCGTCATTATCTCTACCTACCTACCGGGCGCCCACTTCGATCGCTATCAGACAAGTCAAAATCACCATCGGAACCAACTTTGACACTTATTTACATTCAATACGTCTCCATACACATCACAAATTTTCTTTGTTGCGACCGTTGCATCAACACCCGATAGAAAATGAAACAGCATGCAATGACGTAAATATTCTTCAGTTAGTTGATTGTCCGCCATTTTACAACAGAGTAATAAAAAAAATTAATTTAATTGTCACAAGACCACTGATTATAATATTGCGTATAAAACACGTCTTTACTCGTTCATTTTACTGAAGCAAACATTCCACACCAAAAATAATTGATTACTTATGGGTAGGTACTAGCGAAGGGAAAAACTTCATTTCAAAATGAAGACTACAACACACACACGTTCACCAGTTTGAAGACTACAAAGTGTACACTACAATTGTAGTAAAAACTACTTGAAGTGAAGCAATTGTAGTACTACGAAATGATGTGAAGTAAATGAAGTGAAGTAATGAAGTCATTGTAGTATTAATGAAGTGAAGTAATGAAATGAAGTAATTGTAGTATTAATGAAGTGAAGTAATGTAATGAAGTAATTGTAATAATAATGAAGTGAAGTAATGAAATGAAGTAATAGTGAAGTAAATTTTTAAATGAAATGAAGTATTTTTTTCCCAAATAAAAATTTAGCGAGCTAAAAAAAAAAAAAAAAAAGGTCAACGACAAAAATATTAAAATAAATGACGATATTTTCTCCAAAGTAACATTTGGCGACCTAAAAAAAAAAAAAAAAAGGTCGCCAGACAGATTTCTTCGTTCGATTCCAAAAAATTTTCAAACCATGGGGGGGGGATTGTTACAGTTTCCAAAGATTTCTCCGTTTAGCTACATCAACTTCCCAAAATTTTTTTCATAACTCCCAAAATTTTTCAAACCAGAAAATTCTTCATATATCTACATCAACTTTCCAAACTTTGAAGTATATGTACTTTGTAGTGTTCGCTTTGAAATGAAGTGTACTATTTGAAGTTTATACTTTCAATAACTTTGGTGTTTGTAGTTTGTAGTGTGCACTACACATCAAAATGTGCGAAGTGTGCACTTCAATGTAGTGTAGTACTACATTGTAGTAGTGAGTACAGAGCGGACCCATCACTAGTAGGTACACGTATTATCCGATTTTTAGTTCACGATCAGGTGACTCAGAGTGTTGTATTTTTAGGTCATATTTTATTTATTTATGGAATATTGTTCTTACGCGGCGAGATTAAAATTATCGTACGACTGCCACATTTTAATCTAGTTCCCGATAGCCGCAATCAGTTGGCAAGATACGAGGGACGTTCCCTAACAGTTAACAAGTTGCCAGATGATTATCGCAATTACTCGATGACAGGTGCGTTGGCAAATAATCACACGCAAGGGTGGCACACAACCTGGTCGCATCACAACTTCGTGATGCAACATATCAACACCTCCAGAATGTTCTAAACCGTAACCAATAGAGAATAGAAGGTCATTTCATCATGTGATGTTAGGGAGAGTGTTGATTTAAAAGCTGTCTTTCGTACTATGTTTTTCACTTTTTTTGTTTTATTGCTTAATATTGTTGACATTTATTATTATGTAATTATTGCTTTTCATACTTTGTTTCTCACTTTTTTGGTTTATTGCTTCTTTTTCTGTCATACTGTTGGTTAGCTTAGCGTTTAAGATTTGAAATCATATTGGTATATGAGTTGTCCTTAATTGAGTTCCAGTTGAATATTTAAAATTACGTTTTTTGTTGATTTATTGTAATTGAGAACTTGTGAATACTCTGTATAAATAAATAAATAAAATAAATTTTTACACGTTATAGTAATTTACATGTATTTGATAAATTTTTAAGTGGCAGAATTTTATTAAACTATACATTGTGTTCAATAGAATATAAAATACACGTATATATTCTAAATACTTACACGTAAAATCAAATATACAGGAATTAAATAAACGAATCAAAACATTGTTTTAACACACTTAAATTGTGTTAAAAATTCAACATGTTTCGGGAGTGATGTTCCATTCTTCAGGACAATGAATGTACTTTAGTAGATCCATTGTATGTTACTTTAGTACATTCATTATTGTGAAGAAGGGAGGTGGTTAAAACAGAGTTTTAATTATTTTATTTATAAGTGGCGCCACCAAGTGAATTTAAAAGAATTTGAAGAAATAATACGGGAAGAACTAAAAATGACGTATTTCAAGTTACGTAACATCTTACGGAAGGCTCGATAGCAGCTGTGGTCTTAAGATACAGATACACATGCTTCTTTACTGGCATGCTAATGAGCATGCCACCAATAAGCATGCCCTAACAACTGTACACACTTGCTCATTACTGGCATGCTTATTAGTGGCATGCTCATAAATAAGCATGCCCAAAGCTAACAATCAAACACACACGCTTATTAGTGGCATGCTCTTGTCATAGAATAGAGACGCTCTTGTTCAAAATGGAAACTTTGCAAACTGAAATAGAAAATTCAAGTGAACCAATAAATCAAAAAAGTTCCCGAGTTTCCATCCGCACATTTTTGATTTTAGTTTGCCTATTAATAAAGTTTCGTAAACATTATTTCTCACTATATTATTTTTACACAACGGTGACCGAGTATGCCACAGACATTCGTGATTCCTTTAATAAGTCACGAAAAGTAATGTTTTATCATCTCCCCAACGCGCCATATTTGTTTCATCTGTCGCGGACTGAGAAGATCGCATTGATAATACTAGCCGCGAAGCCCGCGAATGACATAAGCATGCTCATAAATAAGCAAGTCTGTTCACACATGCTCCAAAGATACCCCTTCTCTATGGTGAATGACAGTGGCATGCTCATTTCTAGCAATGTGCGTACACACATGCTACTAATAAGCATGCCACTGTCAAAGTCGATACTGCGCATGCTCACGTGCCACTAAATAAGCATGTGTATCAGACGCCTTACGCAATATTAATCACTCAATACAAACAAATTAAAAATGGCTAATTCAAAATAAAACGGCCTATCTGCGAAATTAATTGAGATAAAATATCTAAACATTTTTATTCCTAATCTTATCACTTTTATCGGTAGATATCTGTCTAATGTGATATTAATTATTTATTTAATTGAAAAGGATTTAAGTGAAAATTTATGATCTTTACAAAATATTACGCAAAGAGATAAGCATTATGGTTGGCATTACGAGTTTTGTACATTTTGTAGTTCATTCAAAAAACTTACTAATTATACCTACTCAAAATACAACAATTGTATCTAACAATAAATAAGTATCAATTCAAATCTCCAGAGAACGAAAACCAAGCGACGGTTTCTAGTAATGTTGTGCTATGACGGTAAGTATAGGTCTTTTCATATAAGCTTGCAAATTGAATTAGTGTGGGTACAGTGCGGAATACGCGCATTGTTTCGTTGTGTTACGTTTATGGATACGAGAGGGGCGTATCCGTAAACTAAACTCAACGAAACAATGCGCGTATTACGCACTGTACCCACACTAACTCAACTGCAAGCTTATATGAAAAGACCCTATACACACAGACAAAAGTCTAGGAAGAAAATTTAGGTGCCCAGCTGTTAAGGCTGGACATTCACTGCAAATGCATATTTCGGTGTTTTTTTACGAAAATGTGGATTTTTATTATTCATTTATATCAGAATGTATATTTTAGACTGCATTTTTAGGGCAATAACTTAGATAGAACCTTTGTTCTTATATAAAAGTAAGGAACTGAACATTATTTACAATAAGTAATTGAATGTTACGGCGTTTACCTTGTGGAAATCCATTATGAATAAATAATGAAATAAAACAATCAACTTTGTTTTTTTCCACTTATATTTAAGCCACTTGTTTCACTACATGTTTCGGAAACGTCCGTTTCCTTCATCAGGTGAATTAAGACTGAGGTATGTAGGAATGGTTGTCTGGTGTGTGTGTTGTGGATTCGGTAGAAGTGGAGGGGGTATCTAAGTGGTGGGAGATCGGGAACATTGTAACATCAACAACGACTACAAAATAGATACAATACAAAAAATTTAAAAAAAAAATTTTAAATAAAAAAAATTTAAATAAAAAAATCCAAAGAAACATAATAAAAAAATATATATACAACTCTTTTACCAAAGACACACACAATAATTGGCGAAAAGTACTTTATATAGATACAATATCATACGATATTACCAGAAAACTACCAAATAATATAAAACCAGCTTTTTACACGGACAATACAATCGAAAAACAATTGAAAAATAGTAAATCTAAAAATCCTAACAAATTACATTGTAGTGGTATTTATAAACTAGAATGTGGAGATTGTGAGATGTCATATATAGGAAGGACAGGCAGATCAATTGAAAAAAGATTCAAAGAACATAAAAGGTGCCTCACAAATCACAATTTTTCAGAATACGCCAATCACATTATAGAAAATAACCACACTTTCAGCAATACAAAAATACACATCCTACATAAACAGACATACGGCCTTAAACAAAATAATTTAGAAACACTTGAAATTCATAAAAACATAAACACAACAAATAACATAATCAATAATCAAATACAACCCTTCACATCACCCCTTCTTACAATGTTCCCGATCTCCCACCACTTAGATACCCCCTCCACTTCTACCGAATCCACAACACACACACCAGACAACCATTCCTACATACCTCAGTCTTAATTCACCTGATGAAGGAAACGGACGTTTCCGAAACATGTAGTGAAACAAGTGGCTTAAATATAAGTGGAAAAAAACAAAGTTGATTGTTTTATTTCATTATTTATTCATTATTTACAATAATTAAGGAAATATAAGCATTTAAAGTTTCCCTAAAAAACGCTATTGTAAATTCAAACGCCCGCCATTTTGTCAAAAATGTATATTTTCAAAAGCTCCTACGTGAAGGACTAAAGTATAGTGTCAATTTTGATAATCTTTTTGTTTTTTTTTATTCTTATGATTAACTATGAAATGGGAGTGGTCACCGCGGAGGACCTTTTTTTTCGGCAGTCGACAAAACCCAAGAATTTTCCGCAAATGTTGAATATTTATTATTTATTTAAAAAATAATTAATGTATTCTTGAAAATATGTACATTCATGTAGAAATATTACTAATACCATCAATGATATAATAAACTGTAGATACGTTACAAGCGTGAATTCGTGACAAGTCAAAAATAAGGTAATTGCCTTACTTGCATTCGTTACCGAACGGACCGAAACAAAACGCCGACTATGAAAACTACGACGAAAAAAAGTCCCGGGGAAAAAGGAACAGAGTATCGCACACTATTGTGAGAACGAGTATGTTATTTCAGTCACCGTGACTTCAAATTACCTGATTTTTACGTGTTTACTTGATTATGTAATTTGTTGTCTCTTTGAATGCAATATTTGCTACATACGAAAGCCGGCTAGTATGGGAGTAACGTGTCTATTTTATAATACGTCAATGAATACAGTAATTTAAATAAGTTTTCTTGAAAAAATTCACAAAAATTGCCCTTTTTCGCACTTCGTCGGTAGGTATTCCCCCTTAATTGTTTAAAATATGAAATGAAAATGACCTATTCGAGGTGAGCAGCTGGAGCCCCTGAATGAGGAAAGGATGAAGGCAGAGTGGATAGTCGCAGCTGGCTGCCTTTGCTGCATATTCACGAGACATTTGATCTACGATATCTACTCCATATTTCGAGCTGTTGTGGAATAATATCGTCTCAGGTTTTTTCTTTGAACTAGAGTCTATTGTTATATTGGAATGCATAGTGCCGAGCATTGGAACATTTTTATTAGATTTAGCCTGATAACGTACTGTATAATTCTTATTTTGCGGTCTTCACGGATACGGGTATTTCTCTGCGAGCTCTATTGATTGTGCCTACGAAACTAGTACTTTTGGACTTGAAATATTCGCGAACAAAAGCGAAGTGAAAAAGTTGTCACAGGTATTTCAATTTTCAATTTTTCAATTTTTCAATTTTTATTTCAATTTTTATTTATTACATAATATGTACATTACAAACATTATGTTCAATGCATACATATTATTAACTTACATCTAAAAATATACATATACACATATACATACACATCCATATACACATATACATAAACACATATGTATACATACATACACATATACATATACATACATACATACACACACATATACATATTGTGTATTAAAATACTAATTTATTATTAAACAATTATTAAACAATTAGAAGTGACCTGTATAATCTGGTCAAAGGTGTAGGAGAATCCTGCTTCGGAAAACCCCCTCAGACACATGGAATATATCAATATCCAAAGCGATCTTGTTCAGCATAGCTGTAGCTTTTCCAACAGGCATAACCATCGGCAGGTTGGTCCTGTATATTGGAATGTGAAACAATCTATGCTGACGATGTCTAAGGTAATTATCAGGAACATACAAACCAATGCTCTGCATAATTTCAGTATTGTCGATTATACCGCGCAACAATCGATAAAAGTGTGTAATCAAATACACATTCCTTTTAACATAACATTTGTATCCTTATTGATTGATGTACGGCTCCATCAATTTCTTCACAACCCAATCACCTAAACTGCTAGAAATGACGGGACAAAAAAGGGACCAGCGGCGCTTCTAGGTGTATCTTATTTTTTTACCAAACGGTGCCAAGACGACATCGAGGGGAGTTTCCAAACCTCGCCGAGTTGCACAATTCGCTCCCGCGGGAATACGCCGACGGCCCGGATTTTAAAATTAATCATCCCGAAATATATTTTAGGATCGAGCGCTAGTCGCCCAGCCTGGACCGACTGAGGAGCAGACCCGAGGCAGGTGATGTGTTACATCGAAAATTGTATCTGGGGGCAAACGAAAATAAGCAGCGACATGCGTAACTCAATATGGAACGGGAAAAGTAACAGCTGTTCTGTTCTGATTCACCTGGACTGGCGGGCTGTGAAGATGCTTTTTCAATTTATTGCGCGAACGCGGACACGAGCCGTCTCCAGCCAAAGCACTTGCGCCGTAAAAATATAATTAACTTTATCATTAAAAGGTGCCAAAGCACTTACCGCTTCGCTAAAGTGGAGACAAATTCACGCGGCATCTAAATTTTTTTCAAGATCTACCCTACCAGGTAAAACCAGTCTCAGATACCCACTACTTGCCACAAACAAAATATTAAAAGGTAACAAATAAAAGTTATACTTCTTTGAGTAAAAAATACACGAATGTTGTATACTTGATTCGGAAAATAGCCGGACCGAATTCGCATTATGTCCGTCTGTTTATGTATGTATGTTCAAAAATCTAAAATACACATTTAATACAGTACCTACCCAAGTACCGAATGGCATTTGGCTTGTATGAAATATGTGGCCCTCGCACCTCAGTGGACATGACACCGACTTTTCACACCGAGGGTGCCGGGTTTGATTCCCGGTGAGGTGGTCACAATTAATCTATGTGATTTCCTCGAGCCTGGGTGTTTTGTGAAGTGTTTCACTTTTGTAATTGGGCCTCTTGGCCTGTTGAAGCGTAAATAATAAAAAAATAATAATAATTCAATCACCATAACTGCACATAAACGTAAACAAAATCCCAACACCCGAAACATATGCAATTTTCATAACACAATTTTCAACAACCTAATGTCGTCACTTACGATGGTTAAATATCGTTTGGAAAACGGCCATCTCAACTTTGGATTGGCGATTGTGTTGTGAAAAAATTTGCGCCACGAAAAAATCTCACCCCCAGCGCGCTTAAAGAAGTATAATTTTAAAAAAATATCTTCGACGGTGCACTAGAGCCTGCCATCGAATCTTGCGGTTTAAAATCTTACCCAAAATATGGCTCACTTTGCTTCAGTTTAATCTTTTATCACAAACTTCACACGCGAATTTACAACAGACGGCGCGACCAATCACGCGCAGAGACCAGCGTCCGTGAAGCTGCAATTCCACAAGTGTGACGTCTCGCGAGCGGCAGCTGCAGCCAGGTGTCGCGCGGGCATTAAAGACGACGGCCAGTCCAAAACAAAATCCGTCGCTGAATCAACATCGGGTCGTTATCGGTTCTCCGCAAACACTGATAAACGTATCGAATAATACACTCCGACACTAATACGAAGACAAACAGGAAAATCCCCTTGTGTGATTTTCTGAAAAAGTACAATACGTGCACTTAAATAATTCAAATATGTACACGACTTTGTTAACGTTTGCGCTGTGCAAGCAGCAGGTAAATCAACAATGGCGGTCTGGAGGTAATCAACAAAAAGTGAACAGGAAACAAAGGCCGAAGAGTCTGCGAAGAGTCTGCGAAGAGCCTACGACTTCGTATCTCCATTATCGAGCTTCTATTATCGTTTCTTTATCTTCTATTTAGTTCCTTTGGATCAAATAGGACAACCATTGCTTGCCCAACGTGCGGCGACTTTGGAACTAAAACCCGCCCCGCCCGCACCCTGCGGTAACCCCTCGCCCTGTCATTCAGTTCAATTTCGTATTTGCTCGGGAGCTCTGACCAGGGTTCGAGGATATATATCACGATATTTATGGCTTGATTTTTACTTTTGATATATATCCAAGAAAACTTTCTGCAAATGTGCAAAATAGATAGCGCTAGTTGTATTTTTAAAATGCTACAAGTTGTTTTTTTTTTAATATCTGCGGTCGTTCCTAGATGGCGTTAGTTGTATTCTAAAAAGTGCTATGATTATTTTTTAGTTTCATTTGTTTCATATAATCCGTTTTTTATTTCACACAAAAAACAAACACCAATAACGCTACATTAGAAAGAGCAACTTTTATTACTTATATATAATAATTGCATATATAAACCTTTTTCAGTATTATGAAAAAGGTTTATATATGCATTTATTTATTAAATAATAATTCATATACAAAATAAAAATTTCCTAATTATTTCGAGTTTGTATCAATCGACGTGTGCAAAAAAGGAGAAAAGTTTGTATATATATATTATATATATATCTTTGATCTTATATATATATTAGTATATATAATTTTTGATATACTTATATCGGATATATATCAAAAAATCCGATTATTTGATTTTTATTATAAAAATCTGATTTTTTCGAACCCTGGCAGTGACATCGTGATTATTTGAATTATTATGTCCGTGATGGTGCAAGAACAATTGCCAATGAAGTATTAAAGTTTTGCGAAGCTGAAAAAGCAAATAATGGACCGATATTACCGTCCGACAGGTTGACAGATAGAACGGCCGCCATTACTGCACGGTTTCTTTAGTGTTGCCCGACCAAATTTCTATTAAAGGCTCCGACACCGGTCACCGGACATTCTGTACATTACGTAGTGTGTAATAAATTCACACCCTGGGAACTTCTGTTACGCGACAGGGACGCCCTCCCTCGCACGCCAATTTATAGTGGTACGGCTATACGTTTGCGGAACGGGGACAAATAATGGAAAAAGTTAAATTTCAACGCGAAGAACTCCTAGCCAGACTTGTAAGGTCGCTTGGGATCGCTAACCAGAGAAAGGCAATTATCGCTGGCCGCGTCAGAATATCGCTCAAACGGAATAAAGTTCTAAAATAATAATAATAATAATATTGGATTATTTATATAGCGCCATTTTTGTGAAAATTTCACCTCAAGGGCGCTTTACACACAAAAAACTTTTATTTTTTTTATTAAAAATATAATGGAAACCTAAGAGTTCTACGGATAACATTTTTACATGATTCAATATAAGAAATAATAATAATATAATTTAGATACAAAGTAATTTTTTATAGTTGGCCGAGTTTTAATATTTTTGTCACATCTGTTTTGAATTTGTCAGTGGTCAGTTGTTTGGTCTGTTGTGGCAGGTCATTGTATAGTTTTAGTCCGTTGCAAATTAGTTGAGATTGTCCTGTTTTTGTTTTGGCGTGTGTAATGTGATAGTTTTGAGCCATTCTAGTTTTGTGTTGGTGTTTTTAGTGTATTTTGTGTAATTTTATGTCTTCGTCTTGTATTTCGCCAATTGCTAGTCTGTGAATGATTTTAAGTGCTTCGATTTTTGTAATGCTTTCGATGTTTAATTGTTGTGTTATACGGTATACAGTGTCAGTTGGTGTCCGGTATTTCAGATCATAGACCATTTTTAATATTTTGCTTTGCTGTCGTACATACAGAAGCATAGAATAACAAAATGAAAAATTTTATGAAAAAGAAAAGAGAAAGAAAAACAGCTCAAAACATAAAATAGTAAAAGAAAACAACGAATATTAAAAATGATCTCGGAAAGATTTCATAAACAGGTGTGTTTAAAGGTACAGATACACATGCTTATTACTGGCATGCTCAAAACTAGCATGCCCTAACAACTGTACACACTTGCTCATTATTAGCATGCTCATAAATAAGCATGCTCAAAGCTAACAATCAAACACACATGCTTATTAGTGGCATGCTCTTGTCATAGAATAGAGAGGAACTATAGTTCAAAATTGAAACATTGCAAACTGAAATGGAAAATTCGAGTGAACCAATAAATCAAAATATTTTTGATTTTAGTTTTTATAATTTTTATTGTAAGATTTGAATCATTCATGTATCTTAATAAAATTTCATAAACATTATTTCTTGCTATATTATTTTTACAAAGCGGTGACCGAGTATTCGTGATTCCCATAATAAGTCACGAAAACGAAATAAATAAAGTCTCTGAATACGTGTTTCTTATTAGGGAGAGCAAAGAGTTCCACGCTTTGGGGCCCGCCACCGCAAATGCCCGTTCGCTGAACCCAGTTTTCTGGAACTGACTTGCCGGTTTCACAACCCTTCATACGCTGAAGTAGACGCTGACCCCTGAGAGTTTGACGTCTTCCATTTATGTTGCCTGGAATACAGAGCTCTTGAAGATACAGAGGCGCCGTGTTACGAGTTTCCTTGTACATCAACCAACACAATTTGAACTCTCCTCTCTCAGGAAAACGAAGCCAGTGCAATTATCGCAGAAAGGATGTTATGTGCGATAATTTTGACGTTCCATATATTATCCGTGTTGCAGCGTTTAGAACAGATTGTAGTCTATCGAACTGAAACATCGGTAAGCCAGCGTAGATACCAATGCAGTAGTCCACACGTGATACAACAAATGCATTAATGAGTAGGAAAGATGTCTGCGAAAACTTTTAATCTGTCTCAGTTGATAAAAGCATGCACTGACAGTTTTGCTGATGTGTGTGCATTCATGGAGAGATCTGAATCGATGTGTACACCTGTACACCCAACCTGACTGCAGACTGACAAAATGCGAATAGATATATGTACTACTATGTGCAAAAATAAGACAAATGGATAGCGTGTATCAATACAAGCGGGGAAATACTGAGATCGATGGTCAGAACTAAATAAACCATAAACATCCAACGCATAAAAATAATATTACGACCGCCATTTAAATTCTCATAAAAAATCAATTCGCCGCATTGCTCGGCTCCTGGCGCCGGTTACGCGCGCTTGATAAATATTTGAAAGATTGCCAAATATTCCATATTATATTCATCGGGGATTTTCATTTTCGTGGAGAAAATTACAAGAACGACCTGGAAGTGATTAATCTAGTCGCCAATTAGTTTTCATCGGGATGTTCTCCGTCATCTCACACCGCCTAACGCCGGCCGCACACTGGATGCGTTTTCGTACGAAATCGAGTAGTACGTATACGTACGAATACGCAAGTACATTCCTGACCATCCAAGTAGTATTGAACATCGCACACTGTACACGATTTAGTAGTGCGTGTACGCACGTATAGATGCGACGTCCGACACGATCCGGATTTGTTCGTAAATTTTTTCGTTTTCGTACGATAGATATTAAAATTTTTGTCAATTTGACACATGACCACAAATGTTTGTGGGACCAAAGTAATTCAACTACGTGACCATCAGCGCAGATCATGGCGGAGAATCACTAAAGAACTAAAAAATACCTGTAAGTTAAATAATTTGGTTTAATGAAGGTGAGGCATAATTATGTACCTACTTCGAACAAAAAAACTTTTAAATATTTCTCCGATGTTATGAGCTCTCGTTGCACTTCGATTCTCCCCAGCATTTGTGAATCTATTAGATAGATAGTCATGAAATTTGTCATTATTTAAGTCTGCCATAATAGAGTTTTCCAGAAGATACAGATTATTCATTTGGCACAAACGTTATTGTAGAAATGCGAAAAGTAACTGATAGTGACCAACGCAAGACGCAATCAATGTGCGCGCTCAATACGTACGAAAATAATCGTACGAATACGTACGTAATAATCGTATCCAAAGTGCGGCCGGCCTAATAGCCCTCAAATACCACCCCAGCTGCGTGAGCGGTGCAAACAAATGAGGTGCACTTTATTCTAGAAAACTCTTCCGGATTGTAAACACACTTCGCTTATCGAAGAACTAATGCCGAACGAATGTTCCATTTTTCCCGCCTGGAAAAAGAAAATTTGGTAAATAACCAATTTGCGCCGGCGCAAACTGGCGCAAACTAGACCCGATCACCCGAATGACTCCTGGAACTGGGCCAATGGATACTTTATTTGAAAACTTTCGAAAAATGCACATTCCCGAGTCGCAAATAAGCCCCCGGCGGGTAAAAGGCGGAATGAGGCGTAGAAACGTTTCAATTTACACTTAAAAATTGTACTTTAAACTGAGCACTTAAGAGGCCCCAGTACACGATTTTCGTACTTGCTCTCGATTTGCTAAATTTAGCGTAAACTTATTAAATCATTTTGCAAGACCCATAACCAAACTGGCTTTTAATCAATTTTATTATGTTAGATCCATTTACTCTTGAAGCATTTCTACAGGATTATTTGGAAAACATTAATAACCTCGCAGGACTATATTCCTGCCTTGATTATGAGTCGAAAATGTTCAAGCAACCATGACCTAATATCAATAGTTAAGGAGATACGCGACATCAAGTTTGCATTTTTTTTCAATATTTCTGACTTGTTTTTTGTAAAACGTTGAACTATCATTACAGTAACTTATATCGAATACGAAAAATTCATTCTCTTTAATACAAGTCAAATAAAAAAATAAAAACTTTCGAATTTTTTCAGGGTTTTTATCATTTTATTTAAATTGTATTGAAACAAATGAATTTTTCGTAATCGATATGAGTTACTGTAATGATAATCTAATGTTTTACAAAAAATAAGTCAGAAATATTGAAAAAAAATGCAAATTTTGATGTCGCATATCTCCTTAACTATTGATATTAGGTCATAATAGCTTGAACATTTTCGACTCATAATCAAGGCAGCAGGAATATAGTCCTGCGAGGTTATTAACGTTTTCCAAATAACCCTGTATATGCAAAAACAAAATTTTACAGGAGAGGAAAAACATTTTGTGAAATAAATAAACAGAATATCCGATTTTTTCATTTTCTAAAATTCACTTGCATTTTATTTGTTTTTTTTTTTTATGTTAAGCAATCCCAGTGACATCTCGAACTGTCGGCATCCGTAATATTTGTTACTACCAGATGAATATGGACTCTTTTTTCACGTTAGCTTTGTAACTTTTGAGGTCGAATTTCGGCAAGACTGAGTTGAAATCGCGGAAAATAAATAACGCACATGGTGCATACTGTTTTATAGATCATTTTAAAATAATAAAATCACTTTTTGACCTGATGTACTATGTAGACCCCTTCAGTTGTCCATCTCCTGCTCATCTCGATATCATGCCAGTTTTGTCGTTGTAACATTGTATACCCAAAGTATGAACATTAAATTGTATGATTGGTCGGAACAAATTGCCAACTGGCACTGTATTCATACGTGTGAAAAAGTGTATAAATAAAATCGTTATCTTTTCATATAAGCTTGCAATTGAGTTAGTGTGGGTACAGTGCGTAAAACGCGCATTGTTTCGTTGTATTAAGTGTACGGATACACTTAACACAGCGAAACAATGCGCGTATTACGCACTGTACCCACACTAACTCAATTGCAAGCTTATATGATAGATGTATTGCCCAACGTAAATTGGCGTGCGGTGACTTTGGAACTAAAACCCGCCCCGCCCGCACCCGGCGGTAACCCCTCGCCGTGTCATTCAGTTCAATTTCGTATTTGCTCGGGAGCTGTGACACCTTGATTACCAATATACACTGAATTATTATGTCCAAAACAGTCAGGGATGGTGCGACAACAATTGCCAATGAAGTATTAAAGTTTTGCGAAGCTGAAAAAGCAAATAATGGACCGATATTACCGTCTGACAGGTGGACAGATAGAGCCGGCCGCCATTACTGGATCGTTTCTTTAGTGTTGCCCGACAAAATTTCCATTAAAGGCTTCGACACCGGTCACCGGACATTCTGTACGTTATTTACTGTGTAATAAATTTACACCCTGGCGACTTCTGTTACGCGACAGGGACGCCCTCCCTCGCACGCCAATTTATACTGGTACGTCTACACCTTGCAGTACTTTTCGGGGTCGCGTTAGCGGAGCGGATCTGTGCAGTGAGAAATGTAAACAAAACACTGAGTTCTGTTCACATTAACGATCCGTCATTCAAAACGGCGAACGCAGGTCAAGCAGGAATGAACGGTGAATGGCTCGAGTCCTCTCTTCGCAGAAAGAGTAAAGAGCAACAGAAAAACGAATGATTCAGCGGAGGTATTTCCTAAAGTTGGCACCTGTCCGCGGCGGTGCGCCGACATTTTAGAAATAATCTCGCGTTTTGCGATCTAAATGATCCCCGGCGTCACGTGAGGCGGGGACTTTTGACATTTTTAGATAATTGACGACAAGCCGAGAGATACCAATCATAACAGTTTATTTCTGCGTTCGTATTTAAAGTCGCTGTTATTTTACTGTCATTCATTAGTTCGTCCGCGAGGTACGCTGGGGAAATTAAAAACACACGTGAATATAAATGTCATTGCGAATTTTCAGAATGTCTGATCTAAGTCATAAATCAAAACGGAAGACATTGCGTCACCTCGGAAACGTGGTAAGTATGAGTGTGAATTTCTGTTCAGGGTGTTTTTTTTAAAGGTATAGAACTTTAAAATGAAATACAACATAAAAATCGTGATAGTGTCTATAAAAAACTCTTCTATAAAAAACATCCTATATCAAAATAATATACGTACGTAAATAAATTGCCAGTACTACAGAAATATTCATCACGAATTATGACAATGACTGAAATGACAAATCCCTTTAATTTTTGCCGTCAAATATATGACAAAACGATATTTTAATTTTAAAAGTCACTTCCTTCTTTCCTGGGTTTCAATCCGTGGAATTGGTTTGCAGCAAAGCACACCTCCTTCTCCATTCCGCTCGGTCTCCGGCGATCCTCTTCAGCTCTGTGTAGGAGGCACAATTGATATGTTGGCACACTTGCTCAATATATTCACGGCGAGGGCGCCCTCTGGCAATCTTTCCCTCTACCATTCCCTCCAGTATAGTCTTAAGCAGATTTTCATGGCATAAAATATGCCCCATCCATTTTGCACGCCTTTTCGAGGTGGTGTTCATCATGTGCCTGGTATCTTCGATCCTGCTGAGAACCTCTTCATTCGTAATGTGGTCTCTCCAGGAAGTCACTTATTATGATTAATTTTGAAATAAAAATCCATTTTCAATCGTGCATGCTATCCTTAGAAGAATGTTTTTTTATTAGGGATGCATTCGATACCGATATAACGGCGATATCGTGGATTTTCCGATATATCGGAATCGGCGATATTAATTTGCTGATACACCGATACTTAAGGATGCTGAAGATGGGCCTCTCTCTCACTCTTTTGAGCACTGATTCACTAAAAGAAGGACTAGAGAGATATCTGAGATCACCCAATACATAGAAGCAGATCCTCTCGTTTTCTCGCGCAGTGCTATATTCAAATTTGAAAAAATGGCACAAAAATATTTCAGTTTCCGAATGAGTTCTGTCGCATCTGGAAGCCTATTCTCAACGGCAGGACTCGTCCAAACAGACGTACGAAACCGATTTTCACCGAATAATTTAAGGATGTTGCGTTTCCTGAATAAAAATTTCATAAATGTGAATTTTAATTATTAATTTCTGATCTTTTTCTTTCTTTTTAAAAAAATAGAGATGCGAACATGGAATACGTGTCGCATCAATATTCTTACTATTCTCAAACTAAGCCAAAAGCCTGTGCTATGAAAATAGAACTAAACTGCTGGTGTGCTGGAATGGGGCTCGAACCACCGAGCGTCACGACCACTACACCAACAAGCTACTTATAATAATCTGAATGTAATGTTCTGTTAAATTACAATTTTTAAATTTTCGTTATAAAGTAAACATTCTAAATAAATAGTATACAAGTAATTTTGTCTGTTTCTAATTTCTAAACCCAGAACTTTTTACACCTCTTGAAATCTTCACTGTCCGCATCGGTTTTGGTATCGATATCGTCGATATTTTTTTATAAATATCGGTATCGTATTGGTAGAAGCGTGTATCGATGCATCCCTAGTTTTTATTTTATTAATAATACTCAAAACCCTGTTTGAAACCCAAGTGATTAAGTAAATATCATAAATAAAAAATCTTACATTTATATAAAATATTATTTCACATCTTGGGTTTTTAAAAAATAGCTCTTCGATTAGTATTCAATTTATTTTTGGTTTCGCTCTGAAATCTTGTAAACAACATTTTTCGTGTATCCGAAATACTCGAGCCCGAAGGAGGTATCTGTCGGGCTATTTCTTGTTACTACGGATGCTAATATCTTGCCTGCGAATTTATTATTACATCGTAAGTGCGTCTGGCTAACTGACATCCAAAACTATTTCGTGTCATACGTCACAGGTTGCGAACATCAATTTCAAAACATTTTTAATATTTAAAGCACTAAATTGTGGTCAGACATTTTAACCAAATGTTATTTATGTTAGTAATAGGTGTACCCATAAGTAATCAATGTTTGGTGTGGAATGTTTGCTTCAGTCAAGCTCAGTAAAGTGAACGTGTCAAGACGTGTTTTATACGCAATATTATAATCCGTGGTCTTGTGACTTGTGACAATTAAATTTAAATTTTTTTATCACTCTGTTGTAAAATGGCGGACAATTAACTAACTTAGAAAATTTACGTCATTGCATGCTGTTTCATTTTCTATCGGGTGTTGATGCAACGGTCGCAACAAAGAAAATTTGTGATGTGTATGGAGACGTACTGAAAGTAAGTAAGTGCCAACGTTGGTTTAGAAAATTTTCCGATGGAAGTGGGCGCCCGGTAGGGTTTGATAATGACGCTTTAAAAACACCCAGAAGAAGAAATTTTTCTTAAAAGTCTATCAACAAAATGGCAAAAGGTCCTAGGTACGATAGAGATTAAATCGATTAAAAATAAAATTAAATTCTTTTTTTTTGTTGCCACTTAAATAATTGATTACTTACGGGTACACCTAATATATAACCAAGAAAAATTACTTTTTTGTCTACCAGTTTCGAGACGTAACCCATCTCTTCCTCAGGGCAACCACTACACTACACACCACAACCATAGTATTATTAACACACCAACACCTTCACAAAGGTGTGTAAGGTTAGGCATGCATCCAATATCGACACCGATATATCGGCGATATCGTAGGTTTTCCGATATATCGGAATCGGCGATATTAATTTGCCGATATACCGATACATTTTGAATTTCGCACTACAGATAATCCAAGTGTAAATCTCCGCGCTTAATCCGTTCATGTTTAAACGCGGCACAGTTTATCTACGCTCGGGTACTATCCGCGTTTCATAATTTCATTCCGAACTCGGAATACGTAAATGGGGCTCGAACCACCGACCACCAGATCACTAGGCGAGCGTCATGACCACTACACCAACAAGCAAACTAATTTAATAATCTGAACGTAATGTTTTGTTAAATTACAATTTTTAAAATTTCATTATAAAGAAAACATTCTAAATAAATATTATACTAGTAATTTGGTCTGTTTCGAATCTAAACCCACAACTTTTTACACCTTTTCAAATCTTCACTGTCCGCATTGATATCGTATCGGCAAAAGTGCGTATCGATGCATCCTTATGTAAGGTGTGTAAATTACTATGGTTGTGGTGTGTAGTGTTATCTACATGCTAACACTACGGTTATCCTGACGAAGAGACGGGTTACGTCTCAAAACCGGTAGACAAAAAAGTAATTTTTAGTGGTTATATTACTAACATAAACAACATTTTGTTAATTTCAAAACAGACTATTCCGACAGGTCACCGACAGTTTAGGTAATATTATTTGAAATGTCGTATTATATAAACTGCGAAGCGCAAACGTAAGATAGGCAATCTCGTATTCCGCCACACGCGGCAGATACCGACCGCGTGCAGTGCCATCTGTCCGTGCGCACGCGTACACGATATTCCGTGTCATATATCTCCGGCTTATGTCATCCCGGGGTTCCGCCAGCAGCCGAGTTGTTTATGAATTAGAACATTTTATTTTCCGACATTTTCCGCGATTTCATATCCGCAGAGCGAAGTCGCGGGACCATTAATTACAAGATTAATCGCTCCACGGGACTCCATCAAAGCGCGCCGTCGCTTTTCGCAGATGGATGCTGGCCTATTGCTTATTTTCAGAGTGTACCACATTCCGCACTTGACAAATCGTATTACGTATGAGTTCGCTAAAAATGACATGTACGGGGTAATTTGGAAAACATTAATAATCTCGGAGGACTATATTCCCTCTTTAATTATGAGTCTAAAATAAAAATGTCCTTAGGTTTTCACGACCGTTCAGAATCTTCTGTGTATAGTTTTCTGGGATATTCTGCCGTGTATATGTGACCTCTCTGGCCAACGTTTCTGCATGGGATGCAAAACGTTGGCCAGAGAGGTCACGTATACACGTCAGAATATCCCAGAAAACTATACACAGATGAGTCTAAAATGTTCAAACAACCATGACCTAATATCAAGAGTTATAGAGATATGCAACATCATAGAAGAGGAATGAAAGTAGACTTGAGATGGGATCCCTTAGACGTATGTGAGGCAAATCCATTTATGATAAAGTAAAGAATGTAAAGCTGATCTTAGCACAATTCATAGAACTAAAACAGGGTCGCTCGGGTGGTTTGGGCATGCTGAGCGAATGAATGAGGGAAGAATGGTAAGAAAGATATATTAGGTCCTTACATATGAAATTGACGTTTAGTATGGGAGGAACATAAAGCCGATATTTTTTATTATAATATATTTATTTAATCAAAGTATGTACCATTGCTATCTATGCACTTTTGCCATCTCATAGGTAGTTCATCGATCCCTTTACTATAAAAACCATTCGGACGGGAATCAATAAAATCTTTGAAGGCGGTTTTGACTGCCCCATCGGAGTTGAATTTTTTCCTTTGCAAGAAGTTATCCAAATTTCGAAAAAAATGGTAATCTGTTGGGGCAAGGTCCGGAGAGTACGGTGGATGTCTTAGACATTCCAATTGAAGCTCCTCTAATTTGGTAGCCGTCTGTTGTGCAGTGTGTGGTCTAGCGTTGTCATGAAGCAGCAGTGGCCTAGAGCGATTAACCATCCTCGGTTGTTTAGCAGCTAGCTTTTCCATCATGGTTTGCAGTTGCTGACAATAGACATCTGCCGTAATCGTCTGGCCAGATTTAAGAAAGCTGTAGTGAACGACACCAGCACTAGTCCACCAAACGCTCACAAGTAACTTTTTTGGAGTCAATTTTCGCTTGGGGCATGGTTTGGCTGGTTCGGCAGGGTTCTGCCATTGCAATGAGCGCTTCCGATTATCGTACAGGATCCACTTTTCATCACAGGTAATGATTCGATTTAAAATTCCTTAATTATTGTGCCGGTTGAGTAATGCAACGCAGCAGTCAACGCGCGTTTGTTGATTTGCTTCACTCAATTCGTGAGGTACCCACCTTTCAAGCTTTTTCACCTTACCAATTTGCTTCAAGTGGGTTAAAACAGTTTTATCACTAACACCGCAGCCTGCAGCTAACTCGGATGTGGTTTGCGATGGATCCGCTTCCACAATAGCCTTCAATCTTCATTATCAACTTTGGTCTCCGGCCGTCCACGGGGCTTGTTCTGCAGGTCGAAATTTCCATAACGAAAACGTTGGAACCAAAAACGCACTGTGTTTTCTTTTGCGGCACCGTCGCCATACACATCATTAATCCTTCGAGCCGTTTCTGCAGCACTGGTGCCACGGTGGAACTCGTACTCGTAAATAACGCGATATTTCAAGTTTTTCATTTTGTAAACTGAGTGACGCAAAGAAAAAAACAATTGAGGAAAAAACAAATGAATTATATATTTCAAAACACAAATACATGAGTAAATAGCTGTATAAATTTGGATTTGGAATTCCTAACCAAAGAGAAGATATTTGAGATCAAATTTGCCAGTACGGCAAAACGTCAATTTCATATGTAAGGACCTAATATAATGCGAGTGTTGACGGCGCCAGAAGGAGAGGGCGACGGCGGAAGACGTGGCATGACCGGATTAACCAGATACTGGAAGATGGTCCCGTTAGAAGCCTCAACAACCGTCGAGATTGTATATCAGGACAGAAGAGTATGGCGCTCTGTACTCTATGCCTTCCCCCATGGGGAAACGGCGTGATTTTAAGTGAATAAGTAATTTTGCATTTCTTTTTCAATGTTTATGACTTATTTTTTGTAAAACGTTGGACTATCATTACAGTAACATATATCGAATATGAAAAATTCATTCCCTTTAATACAAGTCACATAAAATAATAAAAACCTTCCAATTCCAATTGGGAAAATTTCCAATTGGAATTTCTGCGGGGTTTTTATCGTTTTATTTAACTTGCATTGAAACGAATGAATTTTACGTAATCGATATAAGTTACTGTAATGATAGTTCAACGTTTTGTATAAACTAAGTCAGAAATATTGAAAAATGCAAACTCTGATATTGCATAACTCCATAATTTCCAAATAACCCTGTATATACAATGTATAGGTATATAATACATCAATGAAATGATCGGGCTCGTCAAATCTAATAGCCAAAATATGTATTATATATATGTGCGAGTATATAAATACTATTTTCACAATATTTTTATTAGTAGGTATGTTCTAAGAACACAATTACTAGATTTTGTTTTTTTTTTCGAAAAATAAATAAATTATTGCTTCATAATTTAATCAAAAATAAATATAGAATTATTTTAACACTTTTAACAGCGGCGACATCTACATACTATTTCACGGGAATGGAAAATTTTCTACGATAGATGGCGATAGCGTAGTCGTATCAAATTATGTAAATGAGGTACATAAATAATAATACATACATATTTTTGTGTTTTGGAATAACAAATATGGAAATCGTTTATTAATAAAAGAAAAATTGATAAAATCAGTACGCTTCAGTATAATGTAGTACTACATTGTAGTACTTAGAACTACATTGTAGTACTTAGTACAGAGCGAACTTAGCACTATAACTTGGTACCCCTTTGTGCCAGGCGCTCGTGAAAGACGGCTGAAACACAATAAGTTTCGTATGGTATGTTAATTTAACGGCGAGCAATCAATTTCATCTGGACGATAATGGTCGAGCATTACAAGCGCGATGACAATAAAAACCTTTAAAACGACTATTACTCATTAGTCGTAATTGAATGTCATAATGAATCTTATGGAGGTCCAGTAATAAATTATGACGAATAAGACCCGCGAAGGCCGCACGCTGAGACGAACCACCAAAGTGAGATCTCGGAGGCTGCATGCAATGACGTATTATAATATAGACACGTCATTCCCACACTAGCCGGCTTTCATATGTAGCAAATATCGCATTGAGAGAGACAACACGCACACAAACGCTCTGCATGTAGACAGAAAAATCAGAGAATTTGAAGTCACGGTGACTAAAATAACATACTCATTCTTACAATGGTGTACGATACTGTATTCCTTTTTCCCCGGGAATTTTTTTTCGGCGTTGGGTCGCGCCCGATCGATAACGAAAGCAAGTAAGGCAATTACCTTACTTTTGAGTCGCCAAGATTTACATTACCTACAGTTTGTTATATCATTAGCTGCATGACTAAATTGTCATGTATAACTTTATTCTTTACTCCTTGTATTCAGATCTCGTTTCACGCCATTTCCTTTAATTGTTTTTAAAAGAAACTGGTAAGGTAAGGATACAAATAATATACATATTAGCGATGCATCGATACGCACTTTTGCCGATACCGATACCGATATTTATTTAAAAAAGACGATACCGATGCGGGCAGTGAAGATTTCAAAAAGTTTAAAAAGTTGTGGGTTTAGAAAATAGAAACAGACGAAATTACTTGCATAATAATTATTTACATTTAGAATGTTTACTTTATAATGAGATTTTAAAAATTGTAATTTAACGGAACATTACATTCGTAATGACGCTCGCCTAGTGATATAGTGGTCGGTGGTTGGAGCCCCATTCCAGGACACCAGCAATTTAGTCCTATTTTCATAGCACAGACTTTTCGCTTAGTTTGAGAATAGTAAGTACCTATATTGATGCGACATGTATTCCATATTCGGAATGAAATTATGAAGCGCCGGGATTCTCCGAGCGTAGATAAATTGTGCCGCGTTTAAACATGAACAAATTAAGCGCGAAGATGGCGCGTTTGTATATGGATAGTTCAAATTCAAAATGTATCGGTATATTAATATCGGTGATTGCGATATATCGGATGCATCCCTAATACATGTACTCGTCTACTGACACCTGTACAATGTATAGAGTCCTAAACAACATATACGACATTTTTATTTTCTAGTATTTCGCACGTATCTGATACATATACATCTTCTTCGTCATCAGCCTTCGTCTCTCAACTGCTGAATATAGGCCTCTTCCTTCCCTTTTCATCCTTCCTTGTTGTTTGCTTATTGTAGCCATTTCTTACGCTCCACAGCGGCTATATCATCGGCCCATCCCTTTTGAGGTCTTCCGATGCCTCTTTTGTTCCCCCAAGGTCTCCATTTCAGAACTCTGGGAGGCCATCTTGTAGCATCCTGCCTTGCATTATGTCCTGCCATTTTAGCTTCGTTACACGATCCATAATATCCACTACTCTAGTTTTGCGCCTAATTTCGTCATTTCTAATTATATATCTTAGGCTTACTCCAAGCACGGATCTCTCCAAGACAACGATCCATGAAATTTGAAAATAGTAATAATATTTATATTCCGAGTTCGCATCTGTATTTTTTAAATAGTTAAAAGGGGTAGTTTAAGTAAAAATCTAGCTAACTTGCTTCAACTGTCAAATTTTTTTTTAATTAAAAATATTAACAATTTTGAACCCGAATCATTTTCCGTTTCGCAACTTTTCTGTCGGTAAAATAAAAATAGTTTCTCATTAATGAGCTGTCAACATCACAGACGAATCAATATTCTCTGGAAGCATCATCGGCCCGCTTCCGTGTCGATCCCCGGCCCGAGCCAGCTGAACCGGTGCCATGTTGGATTCCTCTCATCATCAGGCGTCGGATCAGATTTATTGGGCAGTGGACAGTTAATAAGTACTTTTAAAGCACATAATATACTGGCCCCGCCTTTAAAGTCTCTACTTGCAAACAATGAAAACACGATTAAGTACTTGGTAGTCTACAATTTGCACTGCATTATTTTTAAATTTTATTTACTTTATGTAAATAACCTTTTTATAATGACGAGGACAGATGCGATAATTTATTCTGATCGTAAAATCTGGTGATCGATTCCGTGAATCCAATGATCACAAGCATTATATTATATAAATGTGTCATAAAAACAATACCTTTTACATTTATTTGCTCTTTATAAATGATTTAACGATATCAAGATATATTATAAATGTCTTATAGAGACGAAATTATATTTTTTATGGGAACGTAGGTATGGAAGTCATTTTTAGGTGTTCACAGGGCTTATGAGAAGGCTTATGACAGTCGATTGTGAAAAATTCATTTGCTTCAATAAAACTTGAATAAAATGAAAAAAATAAGTTTTCAATTTTCGCTACTTGTATTAGAGCGAATGAATTTTTTTGACAAAAGTTACTGTAATGATAGTTCAACTTTTCGCAAAAAATAAGTCAGAAATATAGAAAAAAAAAATGCAAACTTTGATATTGCATATCTCCATAATATGGTTGCTTGAACATTTTAGACTCATAACATAGACAGGAATCTATAGACCAATTTTCTGCTGCCAGCTCTGGTACACCCTGTGTATACAACTTCAAAAAATTTGATAGATGTGGTATTCTATCATGGGTGGAAATGGTGAAGTTACATTGTGTAAAGTGATCACTTAAGCCAGTCGTAAGCCCTATGAACTTCCAAAGACTTCCGTACCTACTTTCTCATATAAAAAATTCATATCTATGAGATATCTACAATATATTATCTCGACTAGTGATGTCCCATGGAGACATCATTAATCCAAGTTATTTTATTAATTAGTTTAATTATTAATAAGTTATTATTATTAATTAGTTCAGTACCGTGTTTGTAGAAAAATTTGAACAAACTCAAAATATTCTCATTTAACGATAACTTAAATTGATTCAATTTGTTTCGTATATTATCTGGAGTGCTTCGTATTATTAGAGTACTCGCTAAACCGCTAAAAATATAATTAATTGAAAATATAAAGTAGAATTGAATCGAACTCAAGAGACAGGTTGCGCAGAGAGCGTTGTGTGTTAATACGTAGCCCAATATTCAGACCACTCGAATACAATTTGTATTTAACAAGTCCTATTTATCTTTTAGCGCCAAGCGGTTTCAGAATAACCGTTCCGTTATCGGAGCAGTACTAAACGATAATGCGAATGAATCGGCGTTAAAAGATAAAACAATGGTGGATAAATGCTAACTTTATTCTGGTTAAATATTATATTTTTAAAACCAAATTAATTAATCAATTAGAAAGACATACAGAAAAATCTAATTCACGAAAAAATATTAGGCTACCACTGGTCACCTCCTTTCCTAGGCCGGTGCTCTGACCACTAAGCTACAAGTAACCCTCTATGTTTCCGTGAATGTATGTAGTTCTTATTTTTATTAATTGATTAATTTTTATTTTTGTCCATAGAGCGATCCACTTTTTTGATATGGTAGTTCAAATTACTTTGCAATACCACCGCTAGATGGACGCCAGAATTAATCTAATAATTTATTTTATTTGGACATACATTTATTCCATGTACGTAGGGCTCGAGATTTCCGTAAATGCGACAATGTCCGATTTGTGAATACCGAGACATTATATTCTATGCATATTTGTGGCGACGGTAGGGAATGTTCCCAGTAGTAACCTAATATTTTTTCGTCAATTAGATTTTTCCGTATGTCTTTCTAATTTATTAATTAATTTGGTTTTAAAAATTTCACAGAACTTTGTTCTGAAAAATTACAACTTCACAAATATGAATGTGTTCTTGAATACATATTATATTTTTACCTTGTCACAAAGTTATTGCTTCTACTACGAAAAATATATATTAATATAATTTACGTACACGCGCGTTTGGCAACCATTATAAAATAATATTTACGATTTCCTACTAGATCCTAACAAAATCCACGGAAGCGAGGCCGACAATCCATTATCATTCTGGCTTCCGTATTGTGTCGTTCTAGGGAACCTGCGATCCAGGAATCCCGGCAGCCGATATTGCTTGACCACTATGACTCGGCGTGCGGCGACTGCGGGAACTAAAACCTGCCCCGCCCGCACCCGGCGGTAACCCCTCGCCCTGCCATTCAGTTCAATCTCGTATTTGCTCGGGAGCTGTGACATCTTGATTACCGATATACACTGAATTATTATGTCTGAAACATCCTTACCAGTCCGGGATGGTGCAAGAACATGCGCCAATGAAGTATTAAAGTTTTGCGAAGCTGAAAAAGCGAATAATGGAACGATATTACCGTCTGACGGTTTAACAGATAGAACGGCCGCCATTACGGCTCGGTTCCTTTAGTGCTGCCCGACCAAATTTCTGTTAAAGGCTACGACACCGGTCAACGGACATTCTGTACATTATGTATTGCGTAATAAATGTAGACCCTGGCAACTTCTGTTACGCGACAGGGACGCCCTCCCTCGCACGTCAATTTATAGTGGTCGCATTCTAGCGAGAACAAGTGGGACTTGTCTTAGATCCGCTCTCTCAAAGTCAAGTCTGGAATCTGTCGAGATTTGTGCGATTGGAATGTTCGGTTCCATGGGCGCTCGCGGAGGACGCCTCAACACGGAACTAGGCCACGGCTTTCGTGGCTTCCGCGCGCCGCCACAAATATGCGTAGAATACAATGTCTCGGTACTCGGAAACCGGGCATTGTCGCATTTACTGAAACCTCAGGTACTACGTACAGGTCTTTTCACGTAAGCTCGCAACTGAGTTAAGGTGCAGATACACAGATTTTGAGCATGCTCAAAACTAGCATGCCCTAACAACTGTACACACTTGCTCATTATTAGCATGCTTATTTTAAGCATACTCATAAATAAGCATGCTCAAAGCTAACAATGAAACACAAATGTTTATTAGTAGCATGCTCTTGTCATAGAATAGAGAGGAACTCTAGTTCATAATTGAAACATTGCGAACTGAAATAGAAAATTCAAGTGAACCAATAATTCAAAACAGTTCCTGGGTTTAATCAAACACACATGCTTATTACTGGCATGCTCTCGTCATAGAATAGAGACGCTCTTGTTCAAAATGGAAACTGCAAACTGAAATAGAAAATGCAAGTGAACCAATAAATCAAAATAGTTCCCGAGTTTCCATCCGCACATTTTTTATTTTAGTTTTTATAATTTTTATTGAAAGATTCGAATCATTCATGTCTTTTAATAAAGTTTCATAAACATTATTTCTTGCTATATTATTTTTACATATCGGTGACAGATTATTCCACAGACATTCGTGATTCCTATAATAAGTCACGAAAAGTAATGTTTTATCATCTCCCTAACGCGCCATATTTGTTTCATCTGTCGCGGACTGAGAAGATCGCACTGATAATCGATACTAGCCGCGAATGACATTAGCATGCTCATAATAAGCAAGCCTGTTCACACATGCTCAAAAGATACCTTTTCTCATGGTGATTGACAGTAGCATGGTCATAAATCAACCGGCGGTTGATTTTTGAGCCTGCCACTAATGAGCATGTGTATCAGTAGCTTTATATTTACATAAAGACACTTTATGTCATAGCTCGATAACTACAAAAGATTTTCCTTTGAAACTTGGGTTAGTTATTTAAAATTGATACCTTTCAAACCTCAAATACAGTCAGCGCAGTACAACGACGTTTTTACACATGCCGCATTGTTCTACGATCGCAAATCAGAACCGTCGTTATACCGATTTCGTATAACGACGGTTAAATTAATGAGAAAAAATAAACTTTTTATATACCATCAGATGGCTTCTTTTGTTCACTTTTTAACGATCCAAAAGAGTCAATATGGAATTTTTCGCACATCCGTCAATGTTCTACGATCATGAAGTTCTGTTAACTCTTACTATTCCTCGTAGAGATCCCATCTTGGCGGCCTGTAGCCTTGAGCGGGTTCTTTCGGTCAAGATCCAGCGCTCGTGGCCGTACACTAGGGCTGGCCTGAAGACCGACTGCAGAATCTAAAAATGAGTTTCAGAATCAAGTTCTTAAAATATGTATCGCCTGTCAAAACTGGCGCCGGAAATAATTGTTTCATCCTGGAGCGCGCGGACCTCCTCGGCCGAGTTATGATATCAACATTGAAATCGGTGCCAAGTTCGCCACTACTGATACAATAATACATTATTTTTGTTACATTCAAACGCGTCCAAATAGCATCAAGTAAGTTTATTTCGACAACACTTCATAAACTCGTCGTGCGTAGCCAAATAGAACGGACCACGATAAGATCGAGGAAACGATGTTTTTTGCTTATGAAAATGGTAAGGTATAACAGAAAATTTTAACAATTTTCAAGCACAATCAGATTCTCTTTGAGATTAGGCGCGTAGAATCTAGAAGTATAGGTCTTTCCATTTAAGAAATACAATCGAATAAGGCCCGGTTGCGCCATCTAAAGTAAAGATAAAAAAGTTACTCGAGTAACTTTTTTTACTAAGACGGGTTGCGCCATCGATGGTAAAAAATATTTTACTCGCCGAAGTACATACATGGGTAACTTTTTTTTACTCTCCAATATTGGTGCGTAAAGGTAAAAACGTTGGTAAAAAAATGGCCGTCCTGTCACAGCTGATTTGAAAATGTGACATTTATCCATATAGATACTTGGCATTCGAATTTTGTCGCTGTCATTGTCGTATTGAAATTTGTGAATATTAAAATGAATCTTTTAATTTCGCGTTATTTTAGCGATGGTTTGACGTTTGTTTGGTTTGTTTCATAGAATATAGTGGTTTGTTTGAACAGGTTTTGAACCGCAAAAGTTCGTATTGCCAATGGTAAAGAACTGAAATAAATCAAATTCCATAGCCAAATAGGGTATTTGAGGTTTATTCCGCTTGGCACACTATTAGCCTTATTATTGGTTTGACAGTGGTAAAACAGACGTTTGCGCAACCCGAAATCGAGTTTACTCTCAGCTGATGGTAAAAAAAGTTACTCGGGTTAATTTTACTCGAGTAAAATTTACTTCAGATGGCGCAACCGGGCCTTGTGTGTGTAAGGCGTGCGTACGACGCACATTATTTAGTTGTGTATAGATTGTAATTGTCGGCTGACAACAAAACAATGTCACCCGATAACGACACCGTTGAATGCAGTGCAAATTAACAGAGGAAAGGACAACAGGGCAGTTAGCAGTCGAGCTTTATGTTTTCAGCGCCACAATTACGCCTGAGGAGGTCGCGCCGGCCATTAACACACACCTAACACTGCGGCAGACCTTACAACGCCCTCGATTATTTACAACAACTATGAGACGTCGACAATCAACATACTTGTAATGGTATGTTGCTTTGTTAACCGTGCAGCGGGAAACGCAACGACAGATACTGCAATGGAAATGTCCCTGAAATCGGAAGGGATCGCAAAAATACAGCCCGCTTACACACATCACGACTAGGGAATGCATTCCCGAGTCGGGATTGCCGTTTCGGGATCCCTGAGATTAGAATTTCCAATCCCGCGGGATCCCTGCGGATCGGGATCCCGAAAGCTTTTGTGTTTTTTTTGTTTATAGAGCTGAATAGTAATTAACGACAATGCCTTGTATTTTTATATCAGCATTTTTAATAAAATGCTTATGTAGGCGTTTTTCCAAGCATCAATCAATCAATGCAGTAGAGTAAAAACTACAAACTAATAGTAGTTTTTATTACTATGTTAGGTTGATTAAATACAGAAAATATTATTCAAAGCTATTTTCATTATTCGAATGTGACATGAACATAAGTTTTAACTACTTACTAAAAGCTCTATAGACATATATAATTAAACACACAAAACATAAAAAATGCCGATCAATCCCGATAATCTCGTCCGATTTTTCGGTTCGGGATTGATCTCGTAAAATGCCTCGAGATCTCGCGGGATCGGGATTGCATTCCCTAATCACGACAGATCGACATCTGACAAAGGTGACGACGGTCTTCCGAGCCAACCCGACCGTCGAACAGGGCTCGAAAGGTAAAGGCAGTTGTCGTGGAATCCACGTTCGAGAGATTATTTACATTAATTAAGAATTTCTGTCGGATTAGATATGGTCCAAGTAGAGAGGAGTCCACCAAAATTCGCAGGACACTAGAAAAACACACATTTCAGATTAATTCTCTCTATTCAATCTTCTCGACTATATTTATTTAACGTTATTTAACATTTCGCCTTGGAGTTCTTTTAAAATTATAACTTCCATGCATCGTAAATGAGTGAGTGGCACTAGTATAGTAAACGTTGTATGAAAAAGAGTATTTTAGCGTCCTCTATTAGTGTTATAGATTATAGAGTACGCCTACGTGATATAGAGTACAATACGCTATTTTAGAGTACGGTTCGCAACCCTATATGTTACCGTACGTTCTAAACCTGAACTGGAGAGCTGAACAGTTCCAGAGAAGTGCGCAAGGATCAGCTTCTAAGTCTTCTCAAAACACCTCACCGACGACGTCCGAGCGAACGGACGACCTCGAATGCAGGAAAAACGTTTCTATCACTAGGCGAGATACAAATGAATGGTCTCCCGTTCAGTGTGACGCGACACACGCGACTGACGATGCCAAAAAAACATGTCCATTGTTTATGTTACATCAGAGGTGTTAAAAATAATCCACAAGGAATATTAATATCCGCACAGATGTATTTCCGCTCCGTGGGAACACCGTCCTTCCTGAACGCTCGTACCGGTCGAATTAGTGATGGGTCCGCTCTGTACTCACTACTACAATGTAGTACTACACTACATTGAAGTGCACACTTCGCACATTTTGGTGTGTAGTGCACACTACAAACACCAAAGTTATTGAAAGTATAAACTTCAAATAGTACACTTCATTTCAAAGCGAACACTACAAAGTACATACACTTCAAAGTTATCGAAAGTATGAGAAACACATTTTAAATAGTGTATTTTTTACGTGAAATTTTTGGAAAGTTGATGTAGATATATGAAGAATTTTCTGGAATCTGTAACAACCCCCCCCCCCCATGGTTTGAAAAATTTTGGGAGTTATGAAAAAATTTTTGGGAAGTTGATGTAGCTAAACGGAGAAATCTTTGGAAACTGTAACAACCCCCCCCCCCCATGGTTTGAAAAATTTTGGGAGCTATGAAGGAATTTTTGGGAAGTTGATGTAGCTAAAAAAAATTTTAGGTCGCCAAATGTTACTTTGGAGAAAATATCGTCATTTATTTAAATATTTTTGTCGTTGACCCTTTTTTTTTTTTTTAGCTCGCTAAATTTTTATTTGGGAAAAAAATACTTCATTTCATTTAAAAATTTACTTCACTATTACTTCATTTCATTACTTCACTTCATTAATACTACAATTACTTCATTTCATTACTTCACTTCATTAATACTACAATTACTTCATTTCATTACTTCACTTCATTAATACTACAATTACTTCATTACTTCACTTCATTTACTTCACTTCATTTCGTAGTACTACAATTGTAGTGTACACTTTGTAGTCTTCAAACTGGTGAACGTGTGTGTGTTGTAGTCTTCATTTTGAAATGAAGTTTTTCCCTTCGCTAGGTCGAATGGGTCATGCAGTCGGCGTAGACACAATGGAAATAGATCGAACGCGGATGAACCGATCGGTTAATGTTGAGATGAGTATGAAAAGATAGTCGGGCGGGAAAAGAGAGTGGAAGAGGACTTTGAATATAGAAAATCAACGATGAAGGAAATATTCAAATCACACATTTCATCTACACACTACACAATATAGATAATCCGATTCATCTACGCATAAAATTATGAAAACCATGAACAAAAATTCTAGTTGAAATTTGTGCAAGGTTTGATCGGACGGTATAGCAATATTTGGCGAATATGGTAAATGCATGGACGTCGCCATTTTTTGTGAAAACCTTCCCCGCCCGAGCGGTGAAATTACGTGAAATATACGCCGCGCATTCCGCCGCCGGTTTCACCTCGACAGGAGTTGCGAAGACCGCTAATCGATTCAAAATCCGCTGGTCTCGGTCGAGGGTCGAGACCCCCGGACGCCGACATCCCCAGGCAGCGCGAGATTTCGGCGTGGAGATAATTTTGTATATTTTATTCTCTAAAATTGCGGCAGCCGGTTGCTTTCTGCAACTGTGAAAATCGTACTAGAATACCACAGAGTAAAGAGATATTTACTTTACTTCATTTAGGTTGAGTGTAAAATAATATAATTTAGAAAGATAATAGGGATAAGGATAATAATAAGGATAAAGATAATAATAAGGATAAAGAAAGATAAGGAAAACAATATAATTTATAAAGATACTTTACTTTATTTTTTATGATGTCTGATCTTAATCATACGTAAATCAATAACCATTATCGTACCATGAAAACTGTACTAACTAGGCATTTTCCCGGACCAGGGCTTAGCATGGTCCCAGCGCTAGACCAAACAAACGCAAAATATTGTTTATTTAAATAAATAATAATAACTTTGTTAAACACCACTTATATTTATTAAAAATCCAACCAGGTTTCGCTACTACCGTAGCTTCTTCAGGGATCTTAACTGTCTAAACATACAAAAATTATGCGCTTATATACTAGTGTGGAAGGTGGAAGGACGGAGTGCCAATAGTGAGGGTAGGGGGTGGGGTTATACAGGGAACATTATTATTAAGAGGGAACATATTTAAGAGTGGACTATAAGACAAATTGTTTATTTGATTTTAAATTAAATTCGAGGCTTAATCTGCGACTTAATATAAGACATATTGTTTATTTGATTTTAAATTAAATTCGAGGCTTAATCTGCGCAGAAAATGTAATTATTCTTCAGGAGGCAAAAAACTAGACTTCGGTTACCGCTAGTTTTTATTCTGGACGTCATTACGGAGCCATACAATATTCTACACATTTTGGGCAATTTCAATGTAAATAAAACGATTGATTGAAAATTGTTTAAAACCACCGAGTATAAAATTATACAGAGATCAACTAAACCGCTTCTTTAAACGAGGGGACTGGGACACAGCGGAAGAATGTTCCCCCTCGCACATATAACACGTTGACTGCCGAATGATTTTTGCAAATTCTGCATATTAATTCTCCAGTCAAAGTATTTGTTGTTCCATGATTAAATCCCTTAGTAAACACGATTTTTATGTGTTTTATTTCATTTTAAATTTCTATATCTCTGAAAAAAAAACGCGTTATATTTACAATAAACACTTTTGGTTAAATGGCTATCTCAATAAAACAGAATTGCCGCTTTTGGAGCGATGATAATCCACAAGCCATTGTCGAAACACCATTACCCATTACATCCAGAAAACTCACCGTTCGGTGCGCTTTATGGGTCGGAGGAATCATTGGTCCATATGTCTTCAAAAATGATAATGGTCAGAACGTTACAGTCAACGGTGAGCGGTACAGAGGCACAATTACTAACTTTTTCGTGCCTCAATCGGAAGGCATGTTGCAGACGTGTGGTTTCGGCAGGACGGCGCCGCATGCCCACAGCTCGCGACACAATTAATTTCCTGAAAGAAACATTTGACGAACTTAATAGTTCGTCAAATGTTTCTTTCAGGAAAAGGATTAATTTCACAAATGGACCTGTTAACTGGCCACCTCGTTCGTGCGATTTAACGCCATTGGATTATTTTCTCTGGGGATATGTAAAGTCTCACGTCCACGCCAATAAACCAGAAACAATCGAGCACTTGAAAGCCAACATTCGAGGCATTATTGCCCGAAAAACAGCCTGGTTTACTGCGAAGAGTGTGTGAAAATTGGACTTCTAGATTACGTAATGTATGCGCCACTCACAGCGGCCAAATGCGGCGAAATCATATTTACATATCAATGCCATAAAATTATCTGTCAAGTAAAGCCAATTTCATCGATATTAAAATCATTTTTCTGTGTTATATTTCAATTCAAAGTTCTCCGCCTCTAAAAAAAACAACCCTTTACATTTATTTGTTTACTTATGTACATAAATAATATTATATATTGTAGCGAGTAAATAAGCGTAAAAAACAAACAAGTCGTCACCTCTAAAACAGAGACAAGCGCAAAAGATGAAAATGAGCCAAGACGGGTCGGCCGTGAACCGAGAGAGAACTTTGCGGAGCGTCTCGATACTAAAACCACTCTAGAACACAACGCGACGAAGATGATGATGTTTGCCGATGGAAGCGAAGCGGCGCGGATAGAAAGTTACGGGTCGGGGAGGCATTCCGCTTAATGATATTCAAGTTTTGGATTTGCTAGTGCCGCGGGACCAGCGACACGGCGCGACTTTCTCTTCTGCGAGATCTGGACCGACTTACCGGCAGCTTCCAGTAACCTCAGCGCAGCGTGTGAGGGTTATCTGTCTCTGATTTACATGTGTGAGTCTTAGTATTATCTCTCTTGCTCTTGTACTGTATCCATGTCCTTTGTAACCTGCGTGCATAAATCTTTGTATCTTATATATCTATACTACCATGTAACTGAATTGATTATACTAATAAAGATTTTATTTCTGCGATTGATTGGTCAGTGATTGGGCTTTGCTTGCATCTCCCTGCTGGGCCACCCTATACACGGTCCAACACGGAGATAGCTATTACAGTAAAAAACTGTCAATCAGGCGACGCATGAGAAGGACCGATGTCAGCGTAAGTTCATAAAACGGTCCTGGGAAAGTGGTGGGTACCCAATCACTGTATCTGCTTTATACGACGGCAAAAAACAAACATTAATTTATTCTAATTAATGTTTGTTTCTAATGTAAACTACACACACTGCTCGTGATTATGTCATTATGATAAACTTTGATAAACACACATTAAAGTACAAATAATGCACGTATAATATGCAATAATAATAAAAGTCCGTAGTCATTAAACATTTAATTGATAGTGACTCTATCCAAACGAGAGATTAAACAAAATACGCCTCAAATCGTTTTAAATGACGATCAAATTGATCAGAATCTATATCAAATACATAAGAAATACTTGAGGAATGTCATGATAACCAGATTGGGCTAAATCCAAGTTCATGGTCCCATCGCATATATAATAAAAATGAGTATTACACTGTATTATTGAATGTGTTAATATCAGAATGAAAGATTATGTTTAAATAAGAAGTATTAAATTAAATAAGATATTACATTTTAAAGTTTCGTAAAATGTACCGTATATTTTGACATTTCATTTCATTTTTCTGAGGAAAATTGTGTAAATCAAAGGCAATGTGTAACTTTACATGACAAGTTTACATTTTTTATAGACGAAAGACATATGAGGAATAGCTTTTTCTTTTATATATACCCCCTTCCATAGTTCTTAAAGTAATGACTGACATTCAAAATGTGTGGTAAAATTTTCGAAACTTTAAAGTGTAATATCTTATTTAATACTTATTATTTAAGCGTTAATTATCTTTCATTTTGTAATCAGGACATTCAATTATATAGTGAAATACTCATTTTCGTTGCATATACAACGGGACCATCATCTAGGATTATGCCCCAGATTGAACAACCGGTGCAACCCAGGACCATTTTTCCTCACTTATTGAATGCCCTACCTAAGATTCAAAGATGGCGGTTATTGACATAATTTCAAATGAACAGTGAAAATTACATTAAACAAATCAACATTTAGAATTTATACACACATGAATGATTATTACGGGTCGATTATTTATTTATTAATGGAACTCCAAGAATGTGTTGTGTACCGATACATACGTTGGTGTACGTTAGAGATATCTATGCAAGAAAGAGACAAAATATTACAAGCTTCACGATAGACTTGATTCTCTTTCTCTATCTGACACAAATTTGCATGTTAAACCCCGTATAAGAAAATCGGAATTCTTTAGAATAAGCTAGCACACTAATAATGTTGGTTACTTTTCTCCCATTACAAGGTTGTGTCGTACATATAATATGTATTGTACTGACCCTAAAAATGATCCTGATATTCTTGCAGATACCTTATCATCGTTCAAAAATTCACTCATACACAACATCCATTTTCTTAACGATGACCTGAACCTATATATCCACTAAACCAATTATTTATTTACATATTCTCATATGATCACACTACATTCAAACACTAAATATATAATACACATAAATTTACATGTAAAATATGTATAAATGTAAAAATTCATGTTACTAAAGCGTGCGCAAGACACTTGTAATTGGGATAATAGGCATAGTCTTCATTTATAATGTTTTATTATTAGAGTATCATGTACCCATTATCCTGTTAGTGTCTCTAATAAATATATTTAAAAAATATAGACAGTAATGCAACAACATGCTTGACGTCAGTGACGCATAGTATCGGTTATGTACACCGCGCGCTGATTATTGTCGTTTAAGATAAATTTAACACATTTTAAAACTTTCCAAATTTTCTTTGTAATACTGCTATTAAATAAAAAATGTTTTCTACACACCAACTAGTTTCGGCTGATCAAGGGCATCGACATGGTCATTATATCATTATTTAGATGTGATTGGTATTATTTCATTGTCTGTCCACACAATAATTAAACATTTGACAAATCTATGTATTATTATAATATTAAATATAATAATTAGAAATTAATCTAACGACAGATTCATCAGTGACCGACTGTAGGGAGTAAAAAAACGACCTGTAAAAAGTTTAACTTCCACAATCTAAGTATTAACTCTTAATTTTTATATTTGACGCACGCGCGGATGTATGTTCCCTTTTTAAACGCGATAATTAATTTATCTATCAAAATTAAAACGCTGCGTTATAAATATTATACAAAACATTTTAATTTTATTAAGATTTAATTATATTAAAACTAGGCGTGGAGTCCGCGTTTCACAACTTTGCACTTTTTAATAAACTGATACGTTTGTGTATAATACGCGATGCATCGGTGTATTAGTAATTATCCTTGACGCGGTTGGTTGACGGCTCGAGTCAGCACTTTCGATCTTACATCATAATCTTACACGACTTACATTACGGTCAGCCTAGAGCCGGAGTGCAAAGTTATAAGACGTTTACTCTAGACTGGTAATAAACAAATAAATCAAAGTTTAAAAATGCATTATACTGAACTACAATTGCGTTGATTTCACTACACATTTTGAAATTCAAAAATGTGATGCTTGTCCTTTTTCCGATAGCGTTTCTAGCGTTGTTGTGGTCAGATTGTAAAGGTTTTTATAGGATTGTCTAAATAAATGCGTCATAAGTTGTTTTTTGAACAGTGGTAAGCTGTCAGTTAGTCTCAGTTTGTTAGGTAGTTTGTTCCATAACTTTGGTGCAGCCACCGCGAAAGCACGATCACCGAAATTAGTTTTGTGGACGCGATTTACTTCAGCTAACCTATTAGTATTAGATGTTGATGCTGAGCGAAGTGTTAGTTGTCTGTTATTTGCGGAGAATGGAATGCAGAAGTCGGTTATGTATTGAGGGGCCATATTGTGAATAGCCTTAAATATTGTAAGGCAAAGCTTATATTCAATCCTCTCTGGACATCTAAGCATGAGATGTGCGCAAACTTTGAAACGCCGGTAATGAGTCTTGCGGCGGCATTATATACAGATTGTAATTTATTTCCTGTTTGTTCGTGTTATGCGTTACATTTTATTAGTCTATGTCCGTTAATTTAAATAAATAAATAACAAAGTTTGTATATAAGCGTCTACTCGGCGTTGACGATGACGAGGCACGCTACGCAGGCTGTGTTGTATTCATTTGTTTTTCAGGTAAACCAACACAACAACAACAACAACACCAGTCTACGGGGGCATCGGTGAGCTCTCGCGAAGCTTCCAAAGGCAGGAACAGCGCGCACACTGAATAACGGGCAGCTTCCAGACGTGTTTGTATGCTAATCAGGACCCGATTCAAGGCTAACCGCTCGCGATGTGGCTCGGCCACGTGTGCGAAAATCAACATGCGGAGATAAAAGCGATTTCAACACGAGTAAAAAGTATATACCATTATTTATGTCATTTTTTATGCGTGGCCGTGCTACTGGTTTTATTATCACAAGGTTTTTCAGGCGGCTTATGTCATTGGAATTAATTAAATCAAAAAGTACAGTGTGATCTTTAATAACGTTTCTGATAAAGTCGGGTAAATTTCTTTAAAAAAAGAAGGGAAAAAAAGTAAAAGGATCAAGATTATTTATGAAAGTATAAACGCAAAGGCAGCAAGGCAGAAATATCCAAAAAAAATGTTTTGAATGTCGTCAACGGGGATTATAATTTAGAATGTACTGAATTCGAGATTTAATAAGAAATACAGCTCTTTTGCTTCCAAAATCATGTTTCCAAATAACTATTAAAACCAAAACAAAAAGCAAAGGCAGCAATATCCTCGTCGTGTAAAAAGCAAAGGCAGCAATATCCTCGTCGTGTAAAAAGCAAAGGCAGCAATATCCTCGTCGTGTAAAAAGCAAAGGCAGCAATATCCTCGTCGTGTAAAAAGCAAAGGCAGCAATATCCTCGTCGTGTAAAAAGCAAAGGCAGCAATATCCTCGTCTTGTAAAAAGCAAAGGCAGCAATATCCTCGTCGTGTAAAAAGCAAAGGCAGCAATATCCAAAGGCCAGCAATATCCTCGTCGTGTGAAAAAAGGCACAGGCTTAGCAGCAATATCATTCGTTGCGTTGTAAAACGCAAAGAAGAAGCAAGAATATCCTCGTTCGTTTAAAAAGCAAAGGCAGCAATATCCTCGTCGTATAAAAAGCAAAGGCAGCAATATCCTCGTCGTGAAAAAAGCAAAGGCAGCAATATCCTCGTCGTGTAAAAAGCAAAGGCAGCAATATCCTCGTCGTGTAAAAAGCAAAGGCAGCAATATCCTCGTCTTGTAAAAAGCAAAGGCAGCAATATCCTCGTCGTGTAAAAAGCAAAGGCAGCAATATCCTCGTCGTGTAAAAAGCAAAGGCAGCAATATCCTCGTCGTGTAAAAA
>JADDOH010009174.1:0-142030 GCA_016648135.1 Agrypnia vestita | reverse complement strand
TTAATCGCTCTAGGCCACTGCTGCTTCGTGATAACGCTAGACCACACACTGCACAACAGACGGCTACCAAATTAGAGGAGCTTCAATTGGAATGTCTAAGACATCCACCGTACTCTCCGGACCTTGCCTCAACAGATTACCATTTTTTTCGAAATTTGGATAACTTCTTGCAAAGGAAAAAATTCAACTCCGATGGGGCAGTCCAAACCCCTTTCAAAGATTTTATTGATTCCCGTCCGAATGGTTTTTTTAGTAAAGGGATCGATGAACTACCTATGAGATGGCAAAAGTGCATAGATAGCAATGGTACATACTTTGATTAAATAAATATATTATAATAAAAAACAATCGGCTTTATGTTCCTCCCATACTAAACGCCAATTTCATATGTAAGGACCTAATATAAAGGCACTATTGTCATCTGTATTTGCCCAAATACCCAACTGCCGAAAACAGGTCATAATTTATTGCTCATTAAACTTTTTTTTTATCACTGTTTAATATACGCAAACATTCCTTAAATTTTTATATATATACTTTTTAATTGTGCTATTGCTTTGGAAATCAATAATATTTACATATTGTTACTATCTATACATATGATTCTCACATGTATTATTTTATTTTCTATTGCTGTTGTATTATATAATATCTACTGTTTTTATTATCCACATTTTATATTCATCTCCTCGATTAATTTTAAAGTTATGTAGTAATTTGTTTGATATCTTTATTATTTTGTTCTCACTATATTGTCAGCTGCTCATCTCGGCACAGGTTCTTCCTAGTGAGATGAGCAACTATGGAAATCGTTTCATGATAAAATAAACATTGACAAAATCAGACTGACAGGACTTTCTTTTGCTCTCCTGTAAAATTCGAAATAATTACTAATGCCCTTTCTTTCTTTTTTTTTCTGGATATGTCTTTACATGCTTACGATAAAACTTATATTTGACATCAAATCTTTAATTATAATACAGTAACACGACATTATTTTGGTGAGAATACAACATAGATATGCCAGGTGGCCATGTTTCCGTTAAACCTATTATAAAATATTGAAAATGATTTAATAATAGATAATTTCCATAGCACAACCGTTTAGCTTAGTTTGAAACTAATAAGAATATAGATGTGACACGTGTTGTTCGCATATCTAAAAAAATAATCAAAAGCTATAAACAAATTTATTAATTGATTATATAATTTAGTTAGCGTCATTTTAGAAAGAAATGTGATTTAAAATATATTTTATTTGAAACCTTTCAGCACAAAAATGTGATACAAAATGCAAGAAAAGCTATAAAGAAAGTGGTGAATATCGCTCACATTTATTTTATTTTTTGTTTATTTATTTATTTATTTATTTATTTATCTTCATCTTGACATGGAAATAGGACATGTGTTTTAGATTAACAAATGTGGAAACCATTTAGTAATAAAATAAACATTGACAAAATCAGATTGACAGAACTTTATTTTGATCTCTAAAGTTCTATCATATAAATGATCACTAACGTCCTTTTGGCTTTCTACCCTTGATATTATGTAGGATATATATAATATAATGTTTTGAAAAAAGAAACCTATAAGATCAAACAATTTACCTACATACTTACGTTATTATATTTTTTCTATAAAAAATATTATTTATATTTTGAATCACCCTTCAAAATATAAATAATATTTTTATACCACCTCTATACTATGCATATAGTAGGTATATTATTCAATTGTCACCGTTATGATATTTACAAAGTGAAATTTATTACAGAGTCTTTAAAGCAATTATAGTTATTTCTATTGAAAATATTACAACGTTCTAATACGTTGTGTTAAACTAACATGTCTATAAAAATACCGTAGATTGCAGGGAAGAACATATTTTAGAAAATAAAATTTATATTTAATACTAGCCGTACACCTGTGAAAAATCACGGGACATAATAATTGCAGGATTTTGAAGCTGAAAACTCATGAATAGAAAACCATTTGTTTTTATAAAAAAAACTATTCGCTTAATCCTACAACTAAATATAATAATATAAACATGTCACCACCATGTTATTTCGACCTTTGCGTGTTGCTTGAGCCGCTCGCTGATTGCGTGTCATACTCTAATTATCTAAAGTTTTATGGACGTTTTACAAATTTACGGACTGACAGACAGAAAGGTAGACGGGCAACGAAATTATTTTATTTAGATTTTGCATCTATTTAGTTAAAAATAATCATTAGATTTATACGATATTTATACATATTGCCTAAAGTCAAATGCTTGTACGAACGCTGACGGAGAAATTTAAAACGAAAGGTTTACACCAAAAAAAAAAAGTATATTTCTAAATTCTCTCATTCTAAATTGTAACGAGCGCCATGGAGCGCCAGGTATGAAACGTGAGATATCGATATTACATATTTTAATAACGTACTATAGAAAAAGATGCGGCAGTGTCGCGAGATAAAGAACATTTTTTTCGCTTAATTTCGTCACGTTTATTCCATCCTCCATATATTTACTGTTAAATCTGAGAGAGATATTTTTTCGGCGCGATATTTTTTCCTCTCCGGGCGTCCAATCAGGTGCCGCGACTTCTGGAAACGTATTTGTTCCGGCATCACGTATTTCGTCAGGAGTTACCCTTAAAAAAGCCGGGTGGGTTTTCCAGAGCTCTCCCGGTCCGGGTCTGCCGGCCCTGTTCAAATCACAGGTTCGCCCGGTTATCGAGTTTGTCAGTCACCTGTTGGCCGGGTCCTAAATACTTGATGAACCTGTTGGATGCGGCGCAAACAACCCCTTAACCCGCTGTTTACGGTTCTTCTGCGATTCGGGATGCCGCGTTGTACCGAGGTTTATTGTGAAACCAGTTTTAATTTATTATATAATATATATACAGAATATTTTGAGCATGTCCAAATTTTTCAGAACATAACTGGATTTTGTTACAGGGACATCATTAATCATTTAATATATATTATAGATGTCTCACAGAGACGAAACTGTATTTTTATGGGAAAGTAGGTATATATATATACAACTCATATGTGATACGTGGCGTATAATTTAAATATATACAACTTCCAAAAATTAGTAGACATGGTATTCTATCATGGGTGGAAATGGAGAACGTTACATCGTGTAAAGTGATCACTTAAGCCAGCAGTACGATAGGTCGTAAGCCTTTTGTACACCCAAAAGACTTCTGTACCTACTTTCCCATAAAAATACAGTTTCGTCTTTATGAGACATCGATAATATACATTGATTGATATTTGTTATACATGCGTTTTTGGTATTTTATTTTATGGAACAAAAATGAGGTGTCTCACAGTATTAGCAAAAAATTGACGGGTGGATTCCTGCCTTGCTAATGAGTCGAAAGTTTCAAGCAACCATAACCATATATCAATGGTTATAGAGATATGAAATATTGAAGTTTGCATCTGTTTTCAATCTTTCTGATTTATATTTTTGCAGAAAGTTGAACTTTCGTTATAGTAACTTATATCAATTATGAAAAATACATTCAGTTGAATACCAGTCGAATAAAATGATTAAAAAAACTTGTAAAAATTGAAAAAAAATTTTTTTTTACATTTTATTTGAAATGTGTTGAAGCGAATGAATTTTTCATGATCGATATGTTACTGTTGTGATATGAAGTTCAACTTTTTGTAAAAATAAATTCGAAATATTGAAAAAAAATGCAAACTTAGATGTCGCATATCTCCATAACTATTGATATTAGATCATGGTTCCTTGAACATTTTTTACTAATAATTAAAGCAGGAAGGTAGTTCCACGAGGTAATTAATGTTTTAAAAATAGCCCTGTATAAATATTACACGTTAGATTGACTGTTGTATAATTTTTGTCATCAATTTGTTATGTAGATTTTGTATGTTTTGTCAAGGATGAGGGGATATAATTTTATTTTATGTTATTTTTAACAAACATACCGTCAACATAATATCGTTATTGACCCTGGTGCTGGAGCGACATGACAGTAGAGATTATAAATATTTTATGAGCCTTCTGAAGATGATATAGTTATACAATATACTTTCTATGATTAATAAATTATAAGTATTGTTTTTTTAATAAAAAAATTAAGATTAAATTTTTTTTGAGTAATGAATAAGAAAATTATTAAAAATGTTTTTATAATTTAGAAAAATTAATAATGTCTTTGTGGTAAAATAAATTATAAATAATTTTCAGAAAAAGAAAATAGAGTGACGCAAATCAACAAGTACAATTTATACGAGATATAAAATCACTTTATTTCTCCTGCGACTATTTAAGCAAAATAACTTTTCTTTTATTAAAATTGTGTGAATATCGAGGCAAGCTGCAAATTCTAGCCGCACGGATCTGCAACCTTTGCAACGTTTGTGTCAATAACCCACCAACGTCGCAATCGTGAGTATAATTCACCACTCTGTATTTCTCTACAGTCACTGCCTATGCTGTCGCACCACACACATAATTAAATAATACAACATCATACAATAGAATGCCTTACGCATCACGCGCCAACACAAAAATATGTCTCTTGCGGGTGGACATATTTTTCACTATCGAACACTCATCCGCTGAAATTGTACAAAATTTGTCTTCAAATTGTTCTCCATAATTAATAAAATATTTTTTAACAGAGTTTAGTTAAGTTTGTATAAACCACTACCAGATTTTAGGTCTTCCGGTTATGAGACGTACCCCTCTCTTCATCAGGACCAACACTATACTACTGTGTTCACAAGACTGTACACCACAACCATAGTATTGTTAACTTTTCACCAATATTTATCACATGCGTGTTAATCTTGTCAAAGACAAGCATGCACTAGCTAGTCTACAGGACTATCAGGAATCTACGGGGGAGAGAGAGTGCCAGTCTAAATTGGGTGATACCAAATCTTTTGTGAAAGTTAATTTGAACAAAGGGCTACATGGAAAATTGATTTTGTCATTTATTACCGCTTCCCTAATGTAAAAAAATTCTAAATTATTTCATTTTAAACCTTTATTATTGGTATTTAATATTTTTACCACCCTTTTGGAGTCAAATTTATCATTATTTTCTATGAGGTAGATTGACAATAGTTGTTATTAATATATTTTTATATTTTTTCTACAAAAAAATCCTTGTGGACCAATGTTCCCATGTGGAACAATCTTTCCACTCTTGCCTTTTGTAATTGTGAAAATAATGAAAAAAGAACAATTTTAGACCTTCCTTTGTGAGATTCCACCGTTTGTGAAACTTGTTCCGTTCCACGGGACCTGCAATACCGAACTTGCGCCCTAAATACTTCACCCCTATTTCCACTAACAATTTATTAAAGGCCGTATCTCAGACCTTAGATATTCTACCTGCCCGTCAGTTGGGCCCTCTCTCACACATCGTGAAATATACAGTAGTGGTGTCATTTCATTGAGTGCTTTAAATCATTTCTTACTGTCTCCGTCTTATCTAACCCTCCCCGTCCCCACCCCTCGTGTTGGACCACTAAACTCGGCCCCCGACGTCACTCGTTTGGAATTTCGTAAATAACAGTGGAAATATCAGGTGAACATCTCGCATGAATCAAAAGGAGTATGTTAGAAAATTTCATAATATTTTTATACAGGGTTATTTGGAAAATATTAATAACCTCGCAGGACTATATTCCTGCCTTGATTATGAGTCGAAAATACTTAATATCAATAGTTATGGAGATATGCGACATCAAAGTAGTCATTTTTTTTCCAATATTTCTGACTTATTTTTTGTAAAACTGTCATTACAGTAACTGATATCGATTACGAATAATTCATTTGTTTCAATACAAGTTAAATAAAATGATAAAAACCCTGGAAAATTTCCAATTGGAATTCGAAGGTTTTTATTATTTTTTTTGACTTGTATTAAAGAGAATGAATTTTTCATATTTGATATAAGTTACTATAATGATAGTTCAACGTTTTAAAAAAAATAAATCAGAAATATTGAAAAAAAAATGCAAATTTTGATATCGCATATCTCCATAAATATTGATATTAGGTCATGATAGCTTGAACATTTTCGACTAATAATCAACGCAGGAGTATAATCCTGCGAGGTTATTTTTTTTTTCAAATTACCCTGTATACCCAAAAGGGTATTATGGTAAAGTATTCCTTAACTTAAATTTTTATCGTCGTAAGTGAGAAGTACTTACGTTTATTGCACATGATAAGGCCCAACTCTGAATTTTGATGTTAAGAACCGATTGAATAGACTATAAAAAAATAAAGTATGCGCAGCTCCATAAAAATACCCAAGAATACTCATTTTCTGTATCTTCGTTTTGAATTATATTAACACGAGATTTTATGATCAAGAAGAACTGCATTTTATCGAAGTTTTCCGAAAAGTCTATGTATTTTGGAATAGTATGGAAACAAATAGAACGTACGAGAATATTCGAGAAAACCTTCCCTGTAAGCAGTCACGTCGTCGCATCTTCAGGGAGTTGTGTATTTTGATAGTCATAGAAATGGGCGAACAGACAGCGAACTGTGATCGACAGCGGCATGCAAAGCATTACCAGAGACAAGTGAAATTTTCTAGCGAACCGTCAATTAGTGAGAATTACAGAATATTGATCCAACTAAAATTGGTGTACAAGGACCTTGTTAACAAATAAAAGTTTTAAATGTTTACAAGTGTTTCGTTCGGATAACACCGTAGAAAAGCCTTGAGAGTACTTTTGAGGACTTCTTTTCATTACTTGTAGAATTGACTACCCCAAAAACTGCAGATAGAGAATATTCGATAGACACGATCAAGATGTTGGTGTACAACACTATTTTACTTCCTACGAGTACATATATACACTCTGAATGTTGTTGCAATGAGTACATGTTAGTGCAACAATAAGTGCATATTAGCCATCGGTTATGTTAGGTGTACCCATAAGTAATAAATTATTTAAGTAGCAACAAAAATTTAACTACATTTAATTGAATTTTTAATCCATTTAATCTCCATCGTATCTAGGACCTTTTGCCATCTTGTTGCTAGACTTTTAAGAAAAATATGCTTCTACGTGTTTTTAAAGCGTCATTATCAAACCCTACCGGGCGCCCACTTCTATCGCTATCAGACAAGACAAAATCACCATCGGAAAATTTTCTAAACCAACGTTGGCACTTATTTACTTTCAATACGTCTCCATACACATCACAAATTTTCTTTGTTGAAACCGTTTCATTAACACCAGATAGAAAATGAAACACCATGCAATGACGTAAATGTTCTCCAGTTAGTTGATTGTCCGCCATTTTACAACAGAGTAATAAATTTAAAAAAAATTTAATTGTCACAAGTCACAAGACCACGGATTATAATATTGCGTATAAAACACGTCTTTACACGTTCGCTTTACTGAGCTTGACTGAAGCAAACATTCCACACCAAAAATAATTGATTACTTATGGGTACACCCATTATTAACACGTATGTGAGGAATATTTTGGGAAGGTGTTATTTTGCGAATGATACTTTTGTTGTGGTTTGCAGTGGTATTTACTCCCTAGTGTGGTGGTTGTCCTGACGAAAAGATGGGTACATCTCGAAACCAGTACCCTAAAAGTCTCCATGAGTGGTTATAAAATACCTGACACAAAGTTATGCTTTAAATATTAAATATATTAGTAATTGATCGTTGTCCAAAATAAACATTCATTGCATTTAATACATTTTACTATATGATTAGAATTACTTTAATTATTTATTTATTTATTATATTTATTTATACAGTAGAAACATGTTTTTAATAATACACTGATTTTATGAATGGTATATAATGAGTGTTATAACATTTTTACACACATTATACTCCCCATAATATGAATCAAAACTCGAGCTTATGGGAGGAGTATTTACAAGCTAAATTAAAGTATAAAAGCAGAAACCATTTAGAAGTAGTAATTTTATTTAGTATACAGAAACCATTTGAGAGAGAGAGAGAGCCAAATTGATTAGGATTCAGTATTTTATTAATTATAATGTAATGCATAATTTGTTTTTTTATAATTTTTTCAAATATTTTTGCGACCTTAGAGATAAGCGATATTGGTAGATAATTTGATACTTCATCAGAATTCATTAGAAATATTATCGGTAAAGATCTTTTATAAATCTTTCTATACATAAAAAGAAAATGTGAGGCATTAGGAATAAGATGGTCTCAAAAGACACACACACGAAAGTTACATAAAATGAACTGTAAATCACAAAAGTAATGGTATTCAACATTTTTTGCACTTTACATCATTGTGAAGGTGCGCGCGCGAGGTGGGACGGCAAACTAGGTAGTTTCCTCCGGCGATAACAGATGTCAGGGGGATCGCATAATAAATCGCTCGTATAAGCGCTTCCGTAGATTCACATTAGGGGGCCACCTTGCTGCCATTTCCGAGGGCTGTGGTTCACCCCGCGGCAGATTCTCGAACCTCTACGATCGAATATTTTATTTCGTCGGTGATCTGCGACAATTTTTATGTGAGGTAAGCATTTTTTTCCCAACGTAGCATTATTGAATTATCTTTTTTTGCCATTTTAACATCACATAACATTTGACGCAGGTGGTATAAAAATGAGCTATATACTTTTTATAGTGAAGTAAGCGTCTCAAAATTTAAAAAATATTGTCACGGAATCAAGGCTGCGGGCTGCAAATGAAACACTTAAAATTACTCTAATAATTCGGAAGAATCTCATTACACATATAAAGGATATTGCTAAAAAGTTCCGATCGTAAAAATAGATATCTAATTGGTGACATCTGTGGTTATTTAAGGGGAATGAAAAAGCTTTGGATGCCGGTTGCGCTAATGATAATTAAAACACATATACAAAACAGGTTGTAAAATTTAAATATATACAACTTCCAAAAAAATTTGATAGACATGGTATTCTATCATCGACCTATCATGGGTGGATTGGTGAAAGTTACATTGTGAAAGGTGATCACTTAAGCTAGCCATATGATAGGCCGTAAGCCCTATGAACACCCAAAGACTTTCACACCTACACTTTCCCATAAAAAATATAACTTCGTCTCTGTGAGACATTTATTATATATCTCACTTAAAATTAATTGAAGTTTTATTAATTAACCTATTTTACTGGAATGGAATTTAACTGGAGATCTATTAGAACACTTTATAGTCGCACGTCTGTGTTTGCGTTTATTTTGAACACCCGTTAGGTTCTCGCTGGTATTTCGCTTTTATCTGTGACATTCACTAAACGTCAACACAAACTGCAACACAAACGCTTCTACGGATTTTTATAACAAGTCGCGTTCTAGAAGTTTTCTTTGTATTGAATATGGTCATTTCGTGAATGTTCCGGTATATTTCTGTGCTTTTGAATAACTTAGAGTTCTTTCTAATGTCTGCTAGATTATTCAAAAGACTTATGTTATGTGTAGTTCCTATTATTTTAGATTCTTGTGACAATATGAACACTTTGATGGTTTGGCCTTGTGGAAAGAACGAGCGAATAGTAATCAATATATGCTATATATATATATATATATATGATTATATATATTATATATATATAATATATATATATAAAGAAACCAGTGTTTCCTTATCCGCCAAGTTTTCTCCACAACCAGCCACAACCACCGACCGGTGGTTATGGTAGTGAATAGCCTTTGGTGTCACATCGAAAATATGCGAATTTGGTGGGGGTGGCTGTGCGTGGGTGGGAGTGGGTTACGAAAATGTGCTTTCTAGCACATTGTTTTGTTATGGGAAGGCCGCAAATGCTTCAGATTGTTTCAAAATAGGCACGCCGACTGTGTCGGTGAGTCTAGAATGTTCCGGAAAAACCTGCTCTAGAAAGTTCTGGAAAGAGAAGGTTCTAGAAAATTTCCGAAATTTCTATAAGGTTCTAAACTGAGTGGCGGAATGTGTCGGTGTGTCTAGAAGGTTCCTGTACATTCGAAAAATTTCTTGAAAGTTCTGGAAAGAAAATGTTTTAGAAGGTTCGCGAAAGTTTATGACGATCCAAACAGAGTACTAAAAATCTACGCATGCGAAGCCGCGCGGGCACAGCTAGTCATTGTATACAGCTTTTCGCGCACTTTATAATGATGGCTTCAGGTTCACAATCTCAGTCAGTCATCAAATTGTTATACCTCGTAGAGTGAAAAGAAAAACAAATAAATGAGATGAATTAAACGGTTATTTAAGAGTTACGGTTATTATTACGATCGTTGGACATATTTATGTGTTGATTAAACATTAATTTATGTGTTAGTTAATTTAAGAGACGTTGCAGAAAAGCCCGAAGATGTAATTAGTACATATTCTACACTGGCGACCTCTATCGTAGAAGTCATCACTCCACAATAAAGTGCATATAATTTACGACCTCGGAAGAAATAATCAGTTCGGCCTACACCTCCGCCGCGATAGAACGTTCTCTTTATGACGTTGAATAAGAGTTCAGCGAAACGTCGAATTTGCTTCTCATTAAAGTATACGGTTCGTACAAAAATTAAATGGTTGACTGGTATACATTAGATCGATTAATTGGTAATATGTTGGAAACTATAATGAGCCTGCGTGACATACATATAAAGATGTCTGAGACAATAGTTTCACTTCAGGCGTTTTACACGTATTTTTTTGTCTACCCTGAAGAGAAGAAACCGTGTGATCGTTAGACAAAGTATCTTAATGAGTCAAACAAATACAATGAAATAAAATTGCGAGAAGCATAGCTTGAACAGACAGCGGATGACAAGTGATTTCCGACTTAGTAATAGGATTAATGAGAATCTTGATATATAAAGCAGATAATGATAATCCTTTTAATAAAGCTGTCCTGGCTTGACAAAGGCTTTGGTACAGTAAGTCAAACGCGGCACTTACTTAAACTGATTAAAATAGTTCCATCAATAATAATAAATCTAATTCATCATCACGCTTTGTCTTCACTGCTCCTCCAAGGATCGCCGATTCTTTCAGTCTTCTTAAAATTGAGTTTCATAACGCAAACAGGATTGTTAAGATAACGCAAACTTTGGTGTTTTCCCACTTTGGGAATACGGGATTTGTTTTAAGGAAAAAACAGGCGGTAGTTTTGTTTTATTGTAGCTTGTTGGTCTTGTGGTCAGGACACTTGCCTCGTGATCCAAAGGTCGCGGGTTCGAACCTCATTCCAGACTCGCAAGTTAGTCCTATTTTCATAGCACAAGCGTTTAGTTTAGTTTGAAAATAGTAAGAATATTGATGTGACACGTATTCCGTGTTCACATCTCTATTTAAAAAATAAAAAAAAGTGTTGTGTAGCGATCGTAGCTACCGTGACCATACTAGGGGCGTGCAGTGGGAACATCACAGCATGACTTTTACCACTTATTTGGAAATTTGGTAAATTTGGAAAATTGGAAATTTACCAATTATTTGGAAAAAAAATCGGAATGGAAATTTGGAAATTTGGAAAAAATGGAAAAAAAATCGGAATACAACATATATTTCGTAATATTTCTATCACAATTGTTATCATAGCATTCATATTTTGATATATCGTAAGTATTTAATTTCTATTTTTTTCCAAAATATACGTTTACATAAAGTCATGCTTCAATGTTTTCACTGCACGCGCCTGCCTTATACTGCTACTGCACGTGGATGAGAAGAAGAAGAAAAGAGCACGCCCGTGTGCGCACATCTTTATATGCCGACCCCCCTTCACCTCCTGGGTCAGGGTGGCCAGCCTAAAAACACCACACAAACAGATGAGAATAGTCCCTAATATGGATAGTAGATTTTATTCTTTAGAAATTACTTTGGGTACGGATATTGCCAAAGGGATGTAAACATTCTCTGATCGTGTTCCAGCAAGTCTTCTGGGAGTATTTTTCCAATATATAAATGTTTCTCTTCATGATTCGGGAATCGATCTTCTATCGTCACCATTTTCTAGAAGGTGTTTGTACTTACCCGCAGACAGAGAGGACAAAATTGGTAGTCTTTCGCTTCTTGTACGTTCGTGTGAGACCTGCATGTTCTCAAAATTTTAAACAATCGTACCGTTACGTACTTAAGTACATACGTAACGTAAACAGTATATACATTAATTATGCCGTTACGTTCTCTGATAATTGTATTTTTGAGTACTTATCTTTGAGTTCATTTCTTTATTATTATGCCTTATGTCAAAATAAATATTTTTTGTAAATATTTAACGCGAAAATAACGAAGTGAAGTTTTGAGCAATTATATTTTTAAAGACTCATTCAAACGATCAATTTTCAATTGTGGAATTGCTGGGTGGGAACGATCTTAAATAACTTCTTTTAACAACATAAAATATTTTCAAAATTATTTTTAAAAAGCTAAGAATATACACATGAATTCCTGAATTTCAAGAATTTTGTGTACTCTCTATTGAAGAAATTAAAAAAGGTTGAAATATAATCCAAATAATAAAAGATAATAAAAAAATGGGTACATAGAATTCTAGAAGTATAAGATCTTTGTTAAATTTTAACACCTAAATATAATACTATTGCAGCACAAAGTTGTTACTTTTTGTAGGAATAGTATTAATCAATTATAAAAATAATTTGTACTAGGATAAAATGTAACACAATGAAATATTACATTAACTTAATAACGGGTCTGATATCACATTTTGCTCTTTCTGGTCGCGGTCCTTTGGTCACGTTTTATATATCATCAATCATAATTTGTTTCGCATGTACACATCACCTATGCTTATTTTTATTCGTTCTTTGAAGCAAAATTTGCGAGGATTGTGATGGTGTATAACACCAGAAATATGAATAGAATAAGATTACCATGTAGAAAAAAGTATATACACAGAACTGTCTAATGTACAGAGGTGTAAAAACATATGATGAGATGCCCGAAATCATGAAGAATATAAGATGAAAGATTTTAAAAACATTTAATTATTGTGAAAATATTAGAGCACAAGATGTATTATTTTATTTATTTATTTATTTAATACACGGTACAACGTACCATTAAAAAACCTTGTATATAATGATGTTTAGATTGATAGGTAATAATAAAAAAGGAGATAAGGTATAATTCTATCAAAAACAATTAATAAAGTGATATATAAAGATATATACAAAAAAATATTTATTGTATTATAGATTGTACCATGGATTAAATAAGATGTAAATGCAAATATGTAGGTTATTAGTAATAGATTTTAGAATGTAAAGTGTAAAATACTAGTTAATATACAGGATGTAATATTAACTAACTTGAAAAAAAACAATGAATATTTATTGATTCGGTGTAAGAAAGATACAATACAGTAAGAATATATATCACGATAGTATATTCATGGATCTATTTCGGATGATACAAGATTTTTAGAATGCGATTACAATGCAAATGTTTAAATTAGTTGTAGTTAGAAAACTCCGTTACAAGTTATATTATTTTAAAAATATACACCTATCTAGTCTTTTAACAGATGAGAAAGTTGTGTATTGGTAGATCGTAGTTGTGAGTGGAGATGAGTGATGCAGAAGGTGCTGTCCATCTGGAAGAGATATAAATCTCGATAAGTCTTTAATAAAAATTGAATATAATTATGAAAACCTTGCGAAAATTGAAAAAAAAATCTTTCACAATTTTTATATCATTTTATTTGAGTTGTATTGAAACGAATGAATTTTTCTTAATCTATAGTTTACTGCAATGACACTTTAACTTTTTACAGAAAATAAGTCAGAAATATTGGAAAAAAATGCAAACTTGGATTTTGCATATCTCACTATCAAGACAGGAATCCACCTGTAAAGTTTTTGCTACTAGCTATGAGACACCCCGTTTACACCAGATAGATCAGATCGTACTATCAAAAATAATACTTTATCGATTTTACATTATTTCATCAAAACTTTATTTGTGTAGATTCATAATTACCAGGTAGATCTATCACAGTTAACCTACATCGTTACTTAAAGTATTCAAAATGAGTCTAGACTAATTGTCATATAGCATGAACGTTGACAATTTATTTTCGGCTGTGAAACCAGTGTCCAAATTGTAATACTGATCGTAAAAGTGGAAACTCGGATTTATTTATTTTTTGATACAGGATGTTTAGGTAAAAGGAAAAACACATTTTTTTGGCATTACAAATTAGGTACATTAATTTTCTCCAAGTGCCGTTATTTCAACTTCCGGCGCAACTTACGCGTTGTTTTGTCGCGTCCATAACTTTCGGTTACGCGAGGCCAATATATTTTTAAGTAAACCTACATTTTAGAAAAGTGTGCCACCGCACCGTAGTCTTGTTGGATTATCTCAACAGCAATGCTTTGCTCCTTTTTAAAAATTATATTCGATTTGTGTAGAATATTGTTGGCTGACGACAGATGTACGATACGCTTTGCGAAATATGAAAAATTTAGCGTTAAGCGGAGTTTTCGAGTTATCAGTTTCGCGTTAAAAGTATTGAAATGGGTAATTTTTTGAACGAACCAAATATGGAGTTTTTGTGTTTCTTTTTAAAATTCTTGCAAAACTAATGTCACTGCTTTGTCTAGGCATAGCCTTGGTTATTGTTTTAGTCCCTTCCGAACTTTGGCATTATCTATCCCAGACTTCTTCGAGCACTTATCTAATAATTCACTGTCGTATAAAATAAAAAATCCGAGTTAAAAATTGTCTACTTTAGTTATTTTATTTTTTGACAAACATACCGTCAACAGTCTATTATTGAGCCTGAAAGATGGTCCTGGAGTTTTTATGAACATTTATAATTACATTATATAATTACACAATACACTTTTTATGATCAACTAATAATAAATAATGACTTAATGATAAAATTACTTGTAAATAATATTCAAAATAAATAAAGACTAACGCATATCAATACATACAATTTAAGAATGAGTTCTTGATCAGCAAGTTTTAATATTATATAATATTATGATATTATATAATATTATAATATATTATAATATTAACAGTTATAATATTAACTCGGCTAATTCTTTACCTTTTTTCGAAATATCGTTTTCTATATTTGAATGAATTTAGTTTAACTCCTTACCCGTTGCTCTCGAAACTCGAGTAGTGTGATTTATAATTAGACTGAAATAGAATAATAACATAATTTTATTCCATCCATTTGAAGATTAAGATATAGGGCTTCAATGTTTAGAATATCAATATAATATCTATATTCCTTCGGTAGCTTTCGGTCTTTCTCCCACGTGGTGAAATTTTCACGAAAATAAAGTAAAATGATACCCGATTTTGGTCACGTTATAACCCATACATTCTATTTTTATTAAAACCATTCTTTGTCGCTCAAAAAATATTGCAATTGATACTTTTTGTTTTCTATTTGTCTTCTAAACTATTAGGATATTTAACATGTTTGTGACTGTTCGTGTCATATAGTTACCTTTTTCGCCTTTTTGGATTTTCAACCGGTTTCTTACATTTTGGATTATGTTACGGCTATTTGTCCACTCATTTCCCTTTCGTTTACGTAACGAGATTGCCACCAGGGGTCTCTCTTAGGTCATTACTCTTTGGGCCACTCTAGGTATTGAAACAATGGATATTTTGTGCAAACCGTATGGATGTGTTGGGATTCGGTTCTCGACGTTTCGATGTAGTCGTATTATATCGAGAACGAATTTATAACTGTCGCCTCTATTGAAGTTTAGATTTTTGTATGTTTTCGCTACTACGATACTACGATTTCACCTTTAAATAATTTGCAGAAAAGCTCTAAGATATCGTTAGTTCATGTTGCACCAATAGCCCGCTAACGATCCTTAGAGTAGAAGGAAGCAACACGCTTGTACGCAGTGTATACAATCTGCGACCACGCAATAAATAATAAATGCTTCCTTGACCTCCGCAGCGACAGGGCACCCTCTTGATGATGATATAACTCCAGCGAAACGTCGAGGATCGTATCTCAACATATCCATACGGTTCGGATAATATACAAAGACTAGCTGTGCGCGCGCGGCTTCGCACGCGTAGATTTTAAGTATCGTCTTTTTGTTTGGATCTTTATAGAACTTTCGCGAACCTTCTAGAAAATTCTCCTTCCAGAACTTTTAAGAAATTTGTCAAAGAAATGTACAGGAACCTTCAAGACACACCGACACATTCCGCCACTCAGTTTAGAACCTTATAGAACTTTCGGTAATTTTCTAGAATCTTCTCCTTCCAGAAATTTCTAGAGCAGGTTTTACAGAACCTTCTGGACTCACCGACACAGTCGGCGCGCCTATTTTGAAATAATCTGAACCATTTTCGGCCTTCCCATAACAAAACAATATGCTAGAAAGCACATTTACGTCACCCACTCCCACCCACGCATAGCCACCCCCACCAAACTCGCGTATTTTCGATGTGACACCAAGGGCTATCCACCACCATAATCACCGATGGGTGGTTGGGCTGGTTGTGGAGAAAACTTGGCGGGTAGGGAAACACGGATTTCTTTTTATATATATATATATATATATATTGATTAAGTTTTATTCGAACTCGATTTATTTTCATCGCAATCCCTCTGAGTTGATTTTATGGGAATAATAGATTTTAATAGTATCGTAAATAAAAGTTTGGACTGTAAGACGCCTTGCGGACCATAATGCGAATTTTTTGTTAAATTTTCAGAGTGATAAAGTGTATCTAGGGGACCGAAAAACACGTAACATATTTTATTAAGTAAATTTATTACTTACATTTTTATTTTTCAAGAATAAGTGCTACCGTGAGAATTAATTATGCGACCAAGAGAGAAGTACTAGTGATGGATCCGCTTTGTACTTAGATACTACTACAATGTTGTACTACATTACATCGAAGTGTACACTTCACACCTTTTGAAGTATATACTTCATATACCTAGTACATTTCATTTTAATACTACAAAATACACACACTTCAAAGTCATTGAAAGTACTTACTTCAAATAGTACATTTTTTATGTGAAAAGTTGATGTAGATAAATGAAGAATTCTTGAAATAACCTCCCCCCCATGGGATACAAAATTTCTGGCATTGAATGATAAAATGTATGGAATTTTGGGATTCAAGAAATTTGTAGAAATGGTTTGAAAAATTTTGGGACTAAATGAAGAAATCTACGGAAACAGAAACAACACCCCCCCCCGTGCTTTTGAAAATCTTCTAGTTCACTTTTCAAGAAGCATTTCTTGCCGTACTACAATTAGTTCACTTCATTAGTACTACAATTTAGTACTACAATTTTATAGTACTACAATTAGTTCACTTCATTAAGAAGTACCGAGATGAGGGTAAACCTATGCATGAAAATCCTACATCAAATTGCTTGGCTTGGACATGTCTTATGAATGGCAGAGGAACGTCTACCAAGATGTCTTCTTGGCAACACTGGAGAGAAGGTGGCCTTAGGGTAGCCTCAGACTAAGATAAGATAAATGTTGTTAGAAGTTAGATTTAGTCTTGATTGATAATAAATCAAAGAACGGAATTGAAGCGCCCTGTGGCCATCGATCCTCCCGGAAATGGGATGAAAATTAATGAACGAAGGATAAATAGGTGTTTTGAAGACGGATAGGATTGTAACGAGAAAACATTAAAATTTGATATCATTGAAAGATTTAAAAGATTTGGCGTGGTGCAACATTATATAGTTTAAACTATGTTTTACTTTAATTTGTAATACCCACACACAATATGAGTTATTAAATTACTACTATTGGAGTTTCGAGAGGAGCAGTCCCCCTTATCATCAGGTATAGGTAATGAAGCGGCGATGTTTTTTTACGCGTGTATTTAAGTTTCTAGTGGTTTAGCCTGTATATTTTTATCACTGTCTACGCATGTTATTTCATATATCCCGCTTTTTTCCAACATACCTATTTTTGTTTTTGAATTTAAAGGAATTTTACCAATATTATTATTTGTGTAATAAACTGGTCTAATATGAGTTGGGAAACAATTTGTAATTTGTAATTTTAGTAATACTAATTTAATGATAATAATTTACTAAGTAAACCACTAGAAACTTAAATACACGCATACAAGAACATCGCCGCTGCTTAAAAAATAACGATTTCTCCGAATTTGCCAATCATATAATTAACACTAATCATTCTTTCGATAGTCACAAATGAAAATTACTCCACTCGGTTCCTCATAGAGGATGGATAATGAATAGTTTGGAAACCGTTGAAATCCTAAAAAAATTGAATTCTAGAAACACATTAATAAATAATATCACATTTCAGTCCACTTCACCACTCCTAGAGCTGTTCGGGGAAAAAAATACCCTTACCACCGCGCGCCCCCCTGCCCTATCCGATTAGATTGATAAATTTTGTATTTAAATTAGTTATTTTCTGTACCTGATGATGAGAGGGACTGCTCCTCTCGAAACTATAGTCGTAATTTAATAACTCATATTGTGAATAAATTAAAATATAGTTTAAATTAAAATTTGAATTCATTTTCAATTTAGATAGGGAAGAATTGATAACAATGTGTGTTCGAATAATATTCGTCTGCTGGGAAGTTTGTCTCTGGACAAAAATATTCTGTAATTTCGAAACAACACTGTTTAAGCTCATTATTTGCAGGAATTCGGACGTTTTGCGCTTAGCTTTCAAGCGTTTGCAATATAACTTAGTAATATGTCGTAATCTGTGTGGTGATATAAACATTCTTGCTGTATGCAATCGCTTGGTGCAATAATGTGTTAAGCCACATTTTTTTAGCGATAAAAGTTATATTGTATACTAAAGGTGTTTAAATAGCAATAATTATTATGAATTTCTAACCATGTTTTGGCTATGGATCATTCTTTTGAAAGCAATAAGGGTTTACAAATTTTACAGAATCACAGTTTGATAAATTAGAAATTTCGGTAATAAGGAAAAGTGTGTTAATAGTAAATTGAATATTATAAATAACCAGGTCATTTTTACAATTTTTAAAATTTATTTTCATGTTAAGTAGGTACTTATTATTATTATTCATTTTACATATAAAACTTTTTAATATTTTGATTGTCTGTACTTCGATTTTTAAAATTAATTTTGTTAGTATACAATTGTTTGACAAAGGGGCCATGGGCTCTGAAACATGTTGATAGTTTCAATGAAAAAGTGGTGAAATCAAAGTTTATTATATTTTATATTAAAATTTTTTGTCGACTCATTATTTATGTTGCTTATTATATGCATTGTTACGGGTTTACGGTGGGGGAACCAAACAAAATAATTAAAATCTTAAACTGAACATAAACTGATTCGTCACAGTGGTACTCTTTATTCACTTGGTTTTCTTTGATATAGCATCTCTGTACCGCATGTTTATACGAAACGTTTTTTCTTAAAACTTCTGGTATATTTGCGTATGTTCTACCGGTATCTAGGTGTATCCAATTTATTCTAGAAAATCATAGATTACCTAAGTGCAGTTCCTTGTGTTTATAGCATATCGTGACAATAGTATTCGCAAAAAAATCTGCCCGGGCGTAAATTTTTTTAAACTAAAATTATATCTAATTTGTGAAGTTTTCACGGCCGTTCAGAATCTTCTCTGTATAGATTTATGGGATATCCTGCCATGTATATGTGACCTCTCTGGCCGACGTTTCGGATCCCATTGCAGGGTCCATCATCAGGGCTGATGTGGACATCTGACTGCGAAACAAAAGTTGCCAAATTGTATTTTTATTTTGATTACCAATTAAAATCTTAAATTATACGAAGGATGTAGCCTAATATTTTGTATGATCTTTGCCTTATATTATTAATGTGAATATGACAATTTAATTTTGATTCTATTATTTTAAAGTGAAATAATTTTTCTTTTTTTAGCAGTGAAATAATCAAAAAACTGAATTAGAATTCTATTATTTGTTAGAGAAATAATCACAATTTTCAAAAGTGAAATAATTACAAGTATTCATATATAATGTCGGAAGTATTGGGCCAATATGTACGAGCAGAATTCGGGAAAAGTGGTGTCTACAGACGAATCTCATTGAGATGAATCCTAAGATACACCGCCCGCCACCAACTTTTAGATATATAGTAGTCTTTCTTTAGAACAAGTTCCTGAAGGATATAGGCATTCGTTCGCTCGCTATTTTAGTTTATATTTGAATGGTGTGTCGTATACAAATGTATTATAAGAACTCTACTCGGTGCTTACATTGAATTTGTCTTTAGAAATGAGTGATAGATGTACATGTATACAATATAATATACCACATATGTTTCTTGCCACCATTACGGCAGTTTCTAGTTCCGAGAATTTTTGTAAAATTCGGTTAGCAAAACGCGACACAGCTCGCTTCCGCCGCGAACACTTCAATTCAACGCCACCCTAATGAAAATGTAGTGTTATTTGAGCCGTATATATTTTGCGTAATCTTCATACGTTTGCATAAGGATTCTCATAAAACTTGGGTAGATCTTACGATAAATTAGGATTTACAAGCATTGTTCGCGTTGATAAATTGTCATTTTGTAAAATATATTGCGTGTGTGGCATAAAAAGAATATATTTTAAAAATGTGCTCGCATTACATATTTGATACCTAACCTTTTAACCGCCAGACAAATTTGACATGGGACGCATAAAAAGCTACGTTATAATGTATATAAAAACTTTTTATTACATTATATTAGTGATATAGCGTCAATCTGACGCATTGAGCTTCAACATTTTGAATATAAATTTTCCGATTTCTACGTCGGATTTTGGTTGATAGACCATTATGCGAATTTTTTACAAAAATGACGCAGTATAATTTACAGTAATGAAAAAAATCGATTCTCGATTTAGGTATTATTTCTGTGGGTTAAAGGAACAACCGAATAAGTCAATAAAATCTACTTTTAAGTATGCAGAGATGTTCTTTAAATACATATCTACCAAGAAAAAATTAGATAAGTCAGAAATAAAATAAAATGCAATAATTTTTTGAAAAAGGACAAATGACATGATTTATTATTTGTAAAATTTGGCATGAAACAACTACATTAGTCAAAATGGTTCAACGTTCTTGTAAAAAAAACTACTGGTGCAAAAATTAGATAAAAATGACAAAGGCTTTTAGAGATATTTTGTAAAACAAAAGAAATGCCCAAATTTTGTTTTGACTCTACTGAAAACGTGCATTTATTGACTCATTCGGTTGTTCTTTTTATTTATACTCATACAGTGCTAGCCTGTCTACGAGTACATGGTTTAGCCTGTGATTTTATTTTTGTTTATATTCCATTATAATTCACTAAAAAACGCTATATAAAAAAAAGTCTGTAAAAACTTCTTCACGCACATTGATATATATTTGCCTTGCATCGCCATGGGAAGAAGTTCTTGAAACTCGCTGATATTTTTCGTTGTAGGAGCATACCCAAACTAAAGAATTACTTAGACTTGGAATATGCCTGTGGAATACAGTTAAATCAACTGATATAGTCACGTTCTGAATTTACTTTTTACTTACTATTCTTTATTTTATTTTATATTTGTAATAAAATGTTTTATGCTAGGCATGTTTAAAAAATGTTCACTTTATATAATAATGTACTGGGGCAATCATAATAAATAAATAAATATTTTGCGTCATTACCAATATTCAAGTCGACAATATTCTATGACAGTATATATAAATTTCGTTGCTAGTGTGTCTATAATTCAAAGAAACTAATTAAATTTGAATACATATTATCATTAAGTTCTGCAGGTTAACTGTTATTTTAAATGTGACAGCTGTTTCGCCTTGTAAGGCCAATATCAAACAGTGGATATGCCACGTATAATCGACATATTTATAAGGTCTAAGTTACCCCTTCCATTATGGATAATTAGAAGTTTTAGGTGTAGCCCTATATTAAGATTATTTTTTAATGGGCTTCTACTATATGTGGTATGTCTACTACGATAAAGGCCTTACAAGCCAAAACAACTGTCACATTTAAAATTAATCTTAACCTGGAGAACTCAATAATAATAATAATATTTATTAAAATTGAATTGAATTTTAAATTTCATTAAAAAGAAACATGAAGTTCTACAAAACTAAATACAAAATCATAAATTTAACTCAACTTATTATGAGTTAAATTGTAAGACTGATAATACCCTCATAATGCAAAACGTGCACTAGTAAAACTAAAAACTAGTAGAATCAAGAACAAATGTTTCATTTACATACATGTGGTTATGGTCTAAAAACTATTTTTTTCGGGATTCCTCACCTGTAAAGCGCCCTTGAAGCGCCTCTTACGCAAAAATGGCGCTATATAAATTAACATAAACATAAACATATGGAGCTCTACAAACTTACCTCGGAAACAGTTAATTTTTAACTCTTAACTATTTGTCCACGTGAAATTTGCTACCACAAAAGTTATTTGTTTCCATTTTATTAATTGACATATTTATGTTCAACCCTTCTTCTGTAAATCGTATCTGTTTTATATAAAAAAATAAGTTTCAAATTTCCTAGAAGGTTAAGAGAAAAAAAGAAAAAAAGTTAAAGTAAATCGAGGAAGCGTAAATAATTTATGTAAATATTTTTGTGTTTTTTTTTAAATGTACGCAGACGGTCCAATAATTTATTTTGTTTCTTAGATATCAAAACCCTATTTTCGAGATATTTGGAATACATTCGAAAATTGCGATAAAAAATTTAAAATTCAAAAAAATTAAATGAATCGATATAGTTTCTAAAAAAAACTAACCCATAAATACCAAGTTTTTATTATACTCCCTTTCTCATTTACTAGTGGAAACTGGTTTGGCGCTTAACCTACGCGTTGGACTTCGGTCGGGCGACGCCGAAGCTACGAAAGGGAGTAATAAAAATTTTCCAAAAAAACAAAATTATACTATAATCAGGTTCCGTGTCTACCAGACTCGTCGCTTATTTCATTTCGTCGTCAGTTTTATTAACAAACCATTAAAAATTGAATAATCCAAAATTATACTATAATTATATGTTTTTAACGAAAATTTGATAGATATTTTTGATCGTCGCCACGAGTCTGCTTGAAAAGTTTTAGCTCGATTGGATCACGGGAAAAGGGTTAAAAATCGATTTAAAGTTTTTGCGTCAAAGAAACAGACAGACGCCACGAGTTAATAATATAAAGGGAGTAATAAGGTTTTCACGGCTGTTCAGAATCTTGTGTTTTGAGTTTTCTGGGATATTCTGACCTTTCTCGCTGACTTTTTTGATTCTATTGCAGCGTCCATCATCACGCCTTAGGTCTTGTAGACAAAAACGCTACACATCGATACACCCTGCTTTCGACACGGTATTGGAAGCCAATACTTAACCACAACATCATAAACACACATAACAACACATCAGCCCTGGTGATGTATTCTGCAACATGGCACAATATCCCAGAAAACTCAAATCAGAAGCATATGACTTCTGTTTTTTTACATGACTAGTCGAATATTTTAAATCTTCATATTTTTTGATGGAAATGACATTCCGATCTGAAAAATCGCGTAATAAAACTCAAATCAGAAGTATATGACTTCTGTTTTTTTTACATGACTAGTCAGATTTTTTAAAGCTTCATATCTTTTGATGGAAATGACATAGCGATCTGAAAATAATCGCGTAATAAAACTCAAATCAGAAGTATATGTTTTCTGTTTTTTTACATGACTAGTCGGATATTTAAAGCTTCATATTTTTTTATGAAAATGACATAGCGATCTGAAAATAATCGCGTAATAAAACTCAAATCAGAAGTATATGACTTCTGTTTTTTACATGACTAGTCGGATATTTTAAAGCTTCATATCTTTTGATGGAAATGACATTGCGATCTAAAAATAATCGCGTAATAAAACTCAAATCAGAAACATATGACTTCTGTTTTTTTACATGACTAGTCGGATATTTTAAAGCTTCATATTTTTTGATGGAAATGACATTGCGATTTGAAAACAATCGCGTAATAAAACCCAAATCAGAAGTATAATGACTTCTGTTTTTTACATGACTAGTGGGATATTTTAAAGCTTCATATTTTTTGATGGAAATGACATTGCGATCTGAAAATAATCGCGTTGCCCTAAAAGATTTTCATAAAAATGTTGTGTAAATATCAAGTTGGAGAGTTTTGACTGCTTCGCACAAACCTTCTACTTTATAATAAAGATATCTCGGTTACAAAGATGTTTGCGCAATTCAACAGTTTTCATTGGTTCTCGTTATCTCCTTAACTACCAGAAACTTTAAAATATTTGTGCACATCAGCTACTACCCGTATCCTCCAATCAGACTTTCTGGTCGTGTCATCAGATTCCTGGCTCACTTCCATTTTGGATTTCCATCCCGTCTTCGAATGTTATTAAGCTGTCTATCCGCATATATTTCCTTGTTTTTTGTTATCTCCTAAACTATTAGAATATTTGACATGTTTATAATACAGTTTTGAAGGAAAAAGTTAAAATTAATTCTGTAGAATGTAGAATTATATACTTACTAATGTATACCCACTAGCTTGCCTCAGTCCATTATAGTGGACTTAAAAGCAATCCGTTACAATGTATCAATTTGTTGTCACGAGATTCTATAATCTAAAAAATTTAACATAATCGGAGGTTTGGGCATTTTATAATGTTTTTTTTTACTAATTGGATTTATACATCCCGCGAAATTCAAGAAGACTTGCGTATTTTGAAGTCATACTTTTTTGGCGCATTCAGGGTAAATTTTTTAGTGTAACTGAAGTTGCGCATGCAAAATGTAGCAGCGAAACATGTAGCGGGACATGTGGAAGCGAAACTCGTAGCGGAAAATGTAGCAGCGGAACATGTGGCAGCGGAACGTGTAGCGGAATATGTAGCAGCGGAATATGCAGCAGAAATGCGATACCAGAACAAACGACGTCATATTGAATTATAGTCAGTGCGAGATCACGAATATTTCGATCGTTTTAAAGAAAGATTGTACGCCACCATGCCAAAAACGATTAAAAGTGATATTAGAGAAATTATTTATTGCATAACGACGTAACTGTCAGATATTCGTTTTCAAAACAAAAAACACATTCATTAATTCCAAAATCAATGCGGCTGTCAAAGTTGTAAAGTTTCGAAACTTTTGAAAACGGAACCGTTTTAGTCCGAAAATTGATAAAACATGAAAGAGACTTATTAGTTTTTTTGAATGTATCTATTATTTGAAAAGAAACAGCCATATTGAATTCTTGTCAGCTGTTAGATTCTGTTTACACGCGAGTACACGAATGTTTTGATCATTTTTAAAGAAATTTTTTGTTTGTAGAAGTATAACTTCTACCGCGCGTACATGAGTTTATTGATCAAGCCTCGTGTACAGTATAATATATCACCATTTACAGCAAGCTACTCTAAAGAATGAGAGTCCCAGTGGAAGGGGTCCATTAAGATATGTACATATATCCACGAACATGAATAAAATTTAATTTAACGAAGGCCAAGGAAGCGATGTCGCTATTCAGCCGTGGTGATTTATTCAAAGAGTTTGAAGTATTACAAGTTCGTATTCAGAAGACTGTCTTACACGCGCATGATAATTCAAGACAAACCAGACCCAGACAGCCGTTATTTATGGGACGAATCTTTAACAAGGGATGTCTCCAGGCTCAGAATTGTAATACGAGGAGCGGGGTGAAACACCACGCTCAAAAATAGACTACAGCCTGCCGAAAATTTGCAAGGCAATGAGCGCAACATCCCCGGGGAGGGTCTCGGGGGATGGCCTGTCAATTGTTAGTTCGGAGAGAGCCTTCGGAAAAACGCTGACGTGCGTACTTACGTACACGTGGTACGAAGAGTGTTCGAAAAGGACTGCCGGAAAATTCAAGTAAATTGGCTGGAAATCTAATCAGCGGTGGAGCCTAGTTACATCACCAGCGACAATTCTTTTGCTCTTTTATTTCTTAAACTAGTTAATAAAACATCTCGTATAAAAACTAGAATTTTGTTTTTATATTCTTCATTCTATATTTTTTTAAAATAGAGATGCAAACATGGAATAGTAGGACTAATTTGCTGGTCTGGAGTGAGGTTCGAACCCGTGACCTTTGGATCATGTGGCGAGAGTCCTAACCAACAAGCTACTCTTACTTACATATTTACATTTATATTATATATGGTACAATACCCGATAATCTATTATCTGATACTCAATAATATAATAATACTCTTACATTCGATCATTAATATACATAATAAACATCATATCTAATAAATATCCTATTATCTAAAATTCCTTTTTATTTTGACAATAATTCTAGCATTTAATTTTAAATTCAATCAGATCCTTTACATTCTGCATATTTTCTAGCATCTCATCATAAATTTTTATACCTCTGTACATAATTTTGCTTATAATTTTTTTTCTTATATGGTAGTCTTATTCTATTCCAATTTCCAGTTTTACAGTTATGTGTATCACTATTTACAACAATATTATTCAAAAAAAATTTTTTTTTACTAAAAATATTGTGTACACGTGTGAGAACGTTATCTTCATCTTCTTCTTCTTCCTCTTATCCTAATGGGTCGGGGTCTCTGCACCGCATAGAAGGTTCCAAATTTTCCTGTCTTGGGCTTCGCTCTCCACGTCAGCCCAATTTAGTTGCATCCTCTTTTCGCAGCAGTTCTGCAACTGTTTCCGCCAGCTCTTTATAGGACAGCCCTTTGGTCTTTTACCTTCTGATCGTGCCTGGAATATCCGCTTTGGCAGTCTATCTGCCGGCATCTGAAAAACAAAACGGACTCATTTGAAACACAGCTCACTTTCTTAATTACAAGTGTCATATATTTAATGTATCAATAATGCATTGTGATCATAAACGTATTAGCGCATGTCCTGCACAGCTATTAGACGTGTACGGTGCAAGTGGTGAACAAGCAAACAAAATAAAGTTGGCAACATTTATTTGATACAGAGAAATATGAATATCGCAAATTTAAGGACTAACACATGGTCTTTGTGGATCACTGATAGTCTATTTTACAAAGTGTTGATTGCAATTCTTTATCAGCTTTAAAACGTTTTCCACCAAGTCAAGAACTTACTATAGGGTGAATGTGTTGAAGTTAAAATTTAAAAATAAGCTTATTATATAAAAAAAATAATGTATATATCGGCAATCTGCGAACATGCATCCAAAGGGAATCTCTGTCACTTCATCAGATTTGACAAGACAAAAATCTTATCAACAGAATCCCACCTTATACCCAGATTAGTGAGGGAGTCCATTGAAATATACAAACATCCCAATTTCAATAAAGATGACAGTTACAAACTATCAAGTATTTGGCGCCCTGTTCTTACGACATTGATTCAACCCTTGAGAGACGTCGCAGTAAGGTCCGCCGACGTAACTAGTACATATTGCACACTGGCGACCTCTATTGTAGAAGAAGTGAACACTCCATAAAAAATGTGCATATAATTTACGCCCTCAAAAGCAGTAATCAGTCCGCCTTCTACCTCCGCGGGTAAAGGACGTCCTCCTGATGACGTTGAATAAGAATTCAACGAAACGTCGAGAATCTTTTCTCGGAAAAACATACGGTTCGTATAAAATATCCGCAACCAGTTACAGTTAAATAAGATTATTTAAGTTTAACGATTGCCAATCAAATTTAATCTATATTCTTACGAGTAGGGTAAAATTAAATTAAATTCAAACCAGTTTCCAAGAATTTTTCGAATACCCCTCGTATGTTTGTATTACGCAGTTTCTAGATTGCTGAATGTACTCTTCAGTAATTTCATCAAGATGATATCTCCTCCATTTATTAAGATCCTGTGCGGGATAAGAAACGATTGAATGATGTAGAAATGCAAGGAAGAAAATAAACTTGGCTGTATTTTATTTTACTTTAACTCACGCGCGATATTTCATCTAAAGGACAGCGGATCAAATCTTACGTAACTAATTTTTTTTTCTGTCTGTCTGTCCATCTTCCTATCTGGTGGCATCGCACAGCAACGGTTTTGAATATTTTTTAGGGTTTAAAAATTAAAATTGAAATGTGCATCGAAAACCATACACAGAAAGCCACAGTATGCTGTAATATTAATAAATAAATAAAAACTTTATTCCAGTATGTGGGAAGGTTTGTGCAGTCCCACACATTCCATATAAGAATACATACATTAAATTATCATACATGCGATATATAGAAATATAAGATGTTTTAAATATATAAATAGAAATACAAACACACAGCTTACCACAGTTCAAAAAACAACTACAGACTCTTTTGTTTAGACAATCATATAAAAACCTATAGAATCAGACCATTACATCATTACGTAATGTTTCCCACTCCTAGTATGCACTCCGCGAAATTACCTGATTCTTTCTAGCACGTCCAACTATTATAGTCTTAAATGTTAATTACATTTTTAGTGTGTAATCTAGTGAATAAGTGTGTAATAGTAAATAAGTGTTTTTAGTCAGTAAGTTGTTTTGTGTGAAGTGCCCTTGAGGTGAGTACTCACGAAAACGGCGCTATACAAATCATCCCACTATTATTACCATTATAAAAGGTTTTAAATATATAAATAGAAATTATCGCATGCAGGTGCATAAGAGGTAAGATATAATAATAAATAAGGTATATAGAAAGAATTATTCAAATAAACAGGCATACAAACTAAGAAAGACATGGTGCGAAGCGGAAAAGTAAGTATTACAGCAATAATTATTAACATAAAAAAGTAAGCATTAGTAAATAAATAGGCTATATAAAGCACTACGTGAAATTGTGGAGAATCTCTTCGTCGTTTTGCGAGCTTCTCGTTGAAGGAACGATTAGCGAAAAGGCATGTCGAGAGTTGTCTGTTCGCCGAAAAACTAGTGACAGCAGCTTAGACGACAAGTAGCGAAAGGATCGATCTTCGGATTTTGATAACCAGGCCCTTCTGGCGGCTGTCAACGTCAACTAAAAAAATGTCAAAGAAATTCAACATGTTACCAAGGCGGTGCATCCGTGTGATTGGTGAATCTACGGCAAATTCTATGGTTACCTACAAAGAGGTTATCTTGGACATAGCACAAAAGAGTTGTTGGTATATGATAAAAGGGATCTACATGTAAAACCACCAGGATTAATAATTAATATTACCAAGGATTGATAATTTAGAATAAACTAAAAAAAAAACAAATTACTATAAAAAGCAAAAAAAGTAATATCCTCGTAGTGTAAAATGCAAAAGCAGCAATATCCACTTCAGAAAATCAACTCCCATGGTTGAAACATCAAAGCAAAGATACCAATATCCAATTATGTAAAGAGCAAAAGCACCAATGTCCACTATTTGTTAGCAAACACAGCAATACGCACATTTATTTTATTTATATACATATATACTAGGAAAACTGAGATGTCTTTTCAAAATATATTTTGTTAATATTTACTTTTTCGCCTCGCATTTCATATTTTTTTATACGAGTAAATATCGTATGTATTTTAATAATTCTTGTATATATTCCTTATTTCTTTTATATATTTTATACACCACCTCGTTATAGCTTCTTGTTATATACCATTTTCTGTAATATTATATTAATCACTTTTATTTTTAGTTCAATAATTTAATTCAGGAACGTGCAGTGAGAAAATGAAGCTTGACTTTAAAAACCAAATTAATAAATAAATTAGAAAGACATACAGAAAAATCAAATCCACGAAAAAATATTTGGCTGCTACCGGGATTCGAACATTTAATTATACATATATTTGGAAAAAAATTGAAATTAAATACTATTAGAATCTAAATATTATGTTTATTATTGTGATGGGAATATTACGAGATATTTGTATTACAAAATATCTCTTATTTCGGTTTCTTTTCAAAATATATGCTTAAGGAAAATTCATGCATCTTGTTCTCACTGCACGACCCTGGTATGCTTATATGGAATATGTGAGATCACACTTACCTCCCCGCATACTGGAATAGATATATATAAAAAATTTAGTTTTCATAGATTCCAGAGAAATTTCCTCGAACAGTGACAGCTTTTTTGTATTTACGTCAGAAACACCTCACTGGGATTTGCTGCCTTTGCTCTTATTCCCCTCGTACATACGGTTGCGTAGTCCTGGCTGGTTCCTTCGTCTGTACACCGACAGGTACAATCATTAGAATGTTCCCGATGAACGGGACACATCGCCCTCCACCCATCTCGCTCCTGCTTCTCATCAATCTCACGATACTTGAAGTGACAGTCGTAAATGATGTTTGTTATTCCCGGCATGGAGCCCGGGCCCGACAGAGACTCGGCTGCGCGGCCATACGTCTTCCAATGATTAATGGCGTAACTACGCGCGTGTTGATTGAAACAATGGCGGAAATAGAAATTTAAGATTCTTTTCAAAACGGGGAATTCGAATATAGGGTTCACGGTAAGACGCCGCGAATCTCAAGAATGGAATTCCGTTTCGTGGAAGACTTGTAGACTGAGAGTCAGCGACCGCCAAACTTACGTGACGGTATCAAAACTGAATTATTTTATGTAGATGTACACATGTAGGTAACAAGGTTTGGATATTATCATATTTGAGTCGGGGGGGATTTGGCAGATAACTAACTAACTTACCATCACGCCGTTTCCCCGTGGGGGTAGACAGAGAGGATAGAGCGCCATACTCTTCTGTCCTGACATACAACTTTCGCTTCGTCTACATTCATACATCTTCGCATGCAAACTCGACGGTTGTTCAGGCTTCTAACAGGACCATCTTCCAGTATCTGGTTAATCTGGTGATGCCACGTCTTCCGTGGTCGCCCTCTCTTTCTGGCGCCGTCAACACTTGCATCATATATCTTTCTTACCATTCTTTCCTCATTCATTCGCTCAACATGCCCAAACCACCTGAGCGACCCTATTTTTATTCTATGTATTATGCTACGATCAGCTTTACATTCATTCCTAATATCTTCATTCTTTACTCTATCATACATGGATTTGCCACACATACGTCTAAGGGACCTCATCTCCACTGCATTCAATCTACTTTCGTTCCTCTTCTGCCAGCTCCAGGCTTCACTTCCATACATTAGTGTCGGTACCAGAACTCCATTATATACCGCTAGTTTTGCCTCGGTAGACATATTTCTTTTAGAGATTATTGCATTCAAAGCACCGTTCACCCTATTCCATTCAGAATATTTTGAATTTGTCCAAATTTTTCAGAATACAGTACTGGTTTTTGTCCCAGGGGCATCATCAAACAAGATGTAGTATACATGTCTCATAGAGATGAAATTGAATTTTTTATGGGAAAGAAAGTATGGAAGTCTTTAAATGTTCATAGGGCTTACGACCTATCATACGGCTGCCATAAGTAATTACTTTACACAATGTAACGTTATTTATGGGAAACATAGCCTATAAATTTATAGGAAGCTTGATTTTGGAAAGCTAAATTAGTAATCCTCGGTGACATTCAAAAATATCAAAAATATTTTTGAATGCATTCACCGAGGTTTAAGAAATTAAATCTCAGTCATGGTGGAGGAGCTCCACGGGAACGGACATGGATTTTTCCCAAAATTTTCCAGAAATAATAGATTAATAGGTATATACTCTTATACATAAGAATAAATCTTCATCTCCTTGAAAAAATTACCTAATTTCTACCTTAAAATCAGCTCCAAGGGTGTTAGAATCCTTTAACTAAACGCGGTGGAACTAAGTGAAGAGCGTAAGCTGCTGCTAAGACCGCAAAGGGAATGATGATAAAGCTGCATCCTGCTGTCTGCATTTCGGGTTACAAGGCTAAACATAAAAAAATGTTAAAGACTTAAGGTTGGTATTATGGTCGTTAGACATATTTAACTACAACTGGTTGCGGATATTTTATACGAACCATATGTTTTTCCGAGAGACGATTCTCGACGTTGCGTTGAATTCTTATTCAACGTCATCAGGAGGACGATCTGTACCCGCGGAGGTAAAGGGCGGACTGATTAATGCTTTCGAGGACGTAAATTATATGCACTTTGTTGTGGAGTGTTCACTTCTTCTACGATAGAGGTCGCCAGTGTGCAATATTTACTAGTTACGTCGGCGGACTTTTCTGCGTCATGCGAATAAGAATCCAACGAAACGTCGAGAATCGTCTCTCGGAAAAACATACGGTTCGTGTAAAATATCCGCAACCAGTTATAGTTAAATTAAAAAATGTAATTATTTGGAATTTACGTATAATTCTCAAATTACAAGAAATCTAGATCCGGTAGATCGAGACCGTTGTATGCAGTGCCCGATTGTGCCGAAGGGATGAAATAGTAATATCGCGGCGAGGGGTGTTGTTGTAGGGGATGGGCTGCAACATGACTTGTGGAAGTTTGTTGACAGTTTGTATCGGCGGTGTAACTTTCTGGGGTCGTTTCCCGTTCGCTTTCATTTATGCGGAATTTCAAGATTACGAGAATGGAGAGTTATATTTCGGTTAATATTTTTATCCTGTCCACAGATAATAACAATATTTTACGACTGTAGTTTATTTTTGTTTTGCGTCTAACTGCTTAACTGTAACACTCCACTCTTTTTTCGTTTGTCTGTAATATGTGGCTTTTTAAAATACACGGATATTTAATTTGTAACCAAATAATAAAATATGTAATAGTGTAATAACAAAATAAAAAATCTCCTTTTTCGTCTTCTTCTTTTTCCCTATCTGTTCAACGAACGTTTTCTATCATTACTTTATTTACTGCGGCTCTAAGCTCTACAGTAGACTGTCCGAACCACTGTCTCTGATTTTTCAGCCATGATGTGCTGCTTCTTCGAGGGTCCCGACTTCCGGCAATCTTTTCCTGCATTATGAGATGCAAGATCTCGTATTGCTCTGGATGTCTCTTCACATAATGTCAATATCGATACAATTATCGTTGAATGTCTTGCATTCATTGATAGTTATATAGATTCGTATCTAGATTTATATCCATTAAGGTTTATGTATTGTCACGTGCCGTGGCAAGGAAGGAATGAATGAAAACACTGGAAATTAAATAGCGATTTATTAATTAATGATTAATTAATTATTCAATGAACAAAATCAGTTAATACGAATTTAACCTAGCGCTATTCCTTAATCAACATAATTTCGCAATATAGCACTCATATATGAACTCATTTTTATTGCTGGGTAACACAAATGCTCTGGTTTACTTCGCCAATTAGGTACTTCGCTCCATTATATATTGCTTCGATTATCTCTCGACTGGCCACCCTGGCCTAGCGGCTCACGGCCGAATTCGCACCGAACGAAATACAAAAAAAACTCTGTGCGCCGCGGCAAAGTTCCGTATTTATACCCAAAAACTGAATTATCGAACTTCCTAGATTGTTCTAGTGTTTAGGAGAAGATTCTAGGCTTTTACATGTGTTCCTTTAATTTTTTAGATAATTCCAGGTGTGGTAGTGTTTTCCAGAATGTAGTGGAAGGTCCTAGAGGTTTTGATGTTATTGTCATCATTGACGTATTACGAGGAATTACGTATTCTCTTTTGTTATTTCGTTACAATATTGCAATAGTTTTATATCTAGCAGTTGTCAAAGTAGTAGTGACAATTCACTGACAATACAAAAAAAAAATTGTATTGTCAGTGACAAAATCAAAAAGTGTCAAAATCTAGTAATGCTTGTAAACAATCATATGTAAAGACTGTCCATTTCTTTTATTCATTACAGTGTTTCTTCTATTCTTTCTGCATAAAATACTTCTTTTTCATATCCTTAAACTACCCTTTAAAACGGGGTAATGATGCGTATATTTGGACAATGTGAATATAGTAAAAAAAGTGGTTCGTTACCACGATTTCACATGTTTAAATGGAAGCCACTTAGATAGCGGGAACGGGTCGTAATACGATTTTTCTTTTTTACATTTTACGAATATACCCTTATTTAAGGGAAGCAGCGCCTAACAATGAGATGATGAGATATCTTCATAATACACAAAGAATCATGGAAACCGGAAGTGAGGTTTTGAAAACCGGAAATCCTTTTTCTAACCGGAAGGGTAGCGCCCCACAGGAAATACCGTTTTTAACAAAGAGCGTAATTTTCTAAGAAAAAACTGACGATGATAATCAAAGCTCCAAAAAATCTTTTTTTCGTTGTCAAGAAAAGTTCATAAATATAGTTTTACAGTCGCGATTTACTATTTTCACAATCTGGTTAGACTCGTTATCGGAATTTTCAATAAATTAATAAAATGAGCAATTCATTTTTTAATAAAAATTATTTTTTCATAACAACGGGCTAATCCATGTCTAATTTGCTTGCTGATTATTTGCATTTTACCTACATGCTTTATTTATTGTATATTTTTTATTTTGTAAATAATTCCTACATTTTTGCGGGTTTGTGGTAGTGTACCGCGTGAAGATTCTCAATGCGGTAGCAGTGTGAAAAATGAGTTTCTACTCTACCAGGAGGTTCAGTGTGTTAGGTCAAAAGGAGGTTTATTCAATATTCTTACAGGATAAATGGTTTAGTTGATTATTCCATGCTACAGATCGATTTTTTGGCCATGACACTACAAGAATGTGTTGTATACCTGATGATGGATGTATACGTGAGCGAAATAAACAAAATTAAATAATCACTTCACCCTAGACAGTGACGCAATAATGCACTTGACGCTAATTGACGCATGTCTCAATTATGTATAAAACACGCAGTGTATTGATTTTAATTTAATGTTAATTTATCATATTGATAGTAGTTATATAAAACTATTTTAAAAACTTAAAAATAGTTAATATCGTGTTGGCTATTCATTATATTTACATATTAAAATATAATGTTAATTTTTAGACGGATAAATTTTTATACTTAATAAAATGTACTCTGTTTTCACCACATATATATTTTTCTCTTTTTTAAGAAATATATTTTTATTACCTTTCAGTTTCAGCTGATGACGGGCATCGACAGAGGCATTATTATTATTAAGATGCGATTAATATTATTATATTCCCTATACATAAAATAATTAAATGGTAAACAAATCTATGTACAACTTAAAACAAATTATATTTAAAAAAATATACAAGCCATAGATTCGTCAGTGGCCGACTGTACAGTGACATGAAAACAAAAATCCATCTCTCAACCTTTCGAGATTTTTGCGTTGGTAACCACATCGAATTAGTAACCGCTTCACGTCAGTAACTGCGGGGTCGTCCGCTAGATAGCGCCAGCAATCCTTTATATTCATATTTCATTTCTTTATATTTAATTTTCTTAATGAACTTCTTTTCTGTCTCGAACACCGGGGAAAGTTGCAGGTCAGTCACGGAGGAGGAGTTCAACGGAAATAGACACGACGCGGCCATTTTAAATCCCTTAAATCTAATTATTTGTCAATGTGGAATATTTTAATAATAGATTATTTTTTCCATTTTTTAATTTGTGTGCGTAATAGGTTTAATATCCTCTTATGTAACTCGTATCAATAAAATAATAAATTAATATCTTATTTTATTTTAGAGAGATATTTTTTTGATCTAAAACATTAAAAACTTGTTAATGTTTATTTTTAAAATTATTACCGGATTTTTTCCACAGAGAGTTATTTATCTGTGTGTCATTAATGAAAATTACAGTGAACAGCTACTTATATGAAAAAGCATGTATGAAAGTCTTTATTGGGCATCCACAGGCCTTGCGACTTTTCTTGGCTGGTTTAGTGACAATTTTTTAAAACCATGTATGACAAGAGCGTAGTTATATCATATATGTTTAAAAAGTTGTATTAATAGCAGATATATTTATGGGCGAAAGGAAAAACCGAATGAGTCCGTAAAATTGAGTTTAGAGTTGAGAACGCAGGGTTGTTCTTTAAATATATACTAGCTAGGAAAAAATTAAATGAGTCAAAAAGTAAAATAAAATGCGATTATTTTTTAATTTTTGGAAATTGATAAATGACATGATTGATTATTTGAAAAATATGACAAGAATCATCGACATTATGTCAACTTGGTTCAACATTCTTGTACAAAAAACAAAACTACTAGTACAAAAATTGCAATTCAAAAAGAAAGATAAAAATAAGATATTTTGTAAACAAACAAAATTCCCAAATTTTGTCTTCGCTTTCCCGAAAACCTGCTTTTTTGAATTATTCAGTTGTACCTTTCGCCCACAGATAAACAACTTTAAAATTTTATACATTTGCTTATGTTCGGCGGAATCGGTGAACGTTTCATTGTGTAAAGTGATCCCTCAAGCCAGCCAAGACAGGTCGCAAGCCTTCTGGGCGCCGAATAAAGGCTTTTGTACACGTTTTCCATAAAAGTTATTTTTTTTACATCAGATCTCTAAATTTATTGAAAATTTTGTGCAAACACACAAATATTTTGTGTTATGTAAAGATTTCGGTATCGATCACCCGAAACTTGTCACAGCAAAAAGACGCGCCGTGGTCGTGTTCCTTCTCCCGTAATTATTTTCTGATTAAATCACATTCAAAAGCAGACTCTTCGCAGCGTCTGATTTATTTCCCCGGCTGATCCGTCATTAGATCTGTCCCGTAATCCGGGTGTAATTTTCCCGTCGCCAGCGCGGTAGGTGGCGGGTTTTTGCCCCTCGGAGCTGTGTTTTTCTCCAGGTAATCCGTCGTCAAAGCGGTTTCGCCGAAAGCGATTTCCCCAGCCGCAGACTTTATTCATCTCGGAAAACGAGACCAATCAATTCCTTCGGCAAAAGAAACGAAATAAATCCCGACCGATAGGGGCTGCAGCCAGGGGCGGACGAAGGATTCCAAATTTTAAACCGCCCCTCTCGTATATTCGCTAAAAAAGATTCGGGTGTTGTCTTTGATGAAAAATCAACGCTCGTTCCTTACAAAGACGAAATTATAAATAAACAATTAATTTTATTTCATTGTTAATAGAGTTTATTTATTTTTATTATTTTTTTTATTAAATTTATACATATTTTCAATTGTTATAGATCGTGCCAAGCCTTGTACAGCTCGTCGACACGTTTATTTTCCATTTTCTTGCATAAGTACATAGCATTTTAAGTTATAGGTATAATTTACATAGGATAAAATATACATAAAAGGTAATAAACGTAACAAAAATTAAAAATAATAGTAGTAATGAGACTAGGTAACTGATCTAAATAATAAAAAAACATGAACATCAATATGAATCACTGAGATCAAGATAAATAAAAAAAATCATGGAACAGCTCAAAGTAAAAATAAAAAGTTATTGAGGCCAACAATATGAGGCATGTGATGAAGTTATTAAGTAGGAATTTCCTTATTTCCCTCCCTCACCTTGTAGTTTGGGTGATATTCTTGATGTACGCCGATATTTTATTTACGAGTCGTGGTTCTGTGTTCTCTGTTGTTTTTTCTCCGTAGAAGTTGTTAATTTTTTTTAACATGGTATGATATATGTCTTCTACAATTATAGGATTATACAGATAAGATAGTGATAATTAAAGTTAATTTAACAGAGTGATAATAAAAGTGAATAATATTAATAAGTAATACGTATAATGTAAATCATGCACATGGTCGGGGAGGGTGACAAGTTTCTAGTACATGCCTAACTTTATGGTGTTAAAAATGTCTATTGGATTTAAAAAGTTCTTATTGTCTGAGGATTTTTTAAAATTTATTTTTTCAAAGCTATACTTCATATACATTCGTAGGGTTAAATTTTACTTTGCCTGTCTCACTAGAAAGCTCTGTGTTGAGAAAGGAAAAGTTTACAATTATAACTTAGATGCAAGTACATTTTATACAGAGAGGATAAAAAAAGATTGATCGTCATCTACACTCTGCCACAGGTAAACATAGTTTACATAAAATCATGATTGCCTTAAAACAATGTGTTACCCGGCGTCAAATTTAAGTTGTCACTTTGTTTAGATGAATGACGTAATGAATGGTGAACTCATCTCTCTTATACAAATTTTAATAATTGTTTTTACGTATACCTGGGGTGGGAATGGATTTCCTATAATTGGCGTAATAGGTTAAATAATAGGTTAAAATGGAAAGGAGGTAGCTTTGTTTTTTAGATTTGAATTGAACCTGAAAGAATAGGAAACTGGTTATTTCAGAAGAATCATTAAGATTGTGAATACATAATTTGGAAATGGAAGGATTAATCTGAAAATATTCCCTGTTTAACTGAAAATGGATGGGAAATATTAAATAAAAAATTGTCTCGGGCCGAAACACGGCTCCCAGTGCGGCTCTGGTTGTAAAGTCGAATGTTCGCCCGTGCGGGCTTAGCGCGAGTAGGAACGTATTACCGTCGTGCTCATTCCCTTTTGTTGCATAATATTCATTTGGCTTAAGCAACCCCTCCAGGTTTTCAGGGCAACCGAAATAACTAAATACAAAATGAACACTAGTTCTTTTATGTATTTTTGTATTAGAAATAATGATTATAGCCTTAATTTATTAAAAAATCAAAAATACAAATTTTGCGCAATAATATAACCACATTAACCACGTCCCATTTTCCCGTTTTTGTTGTACTTATAGAAAATAGAGAATTATTATAATTTTTGCCACAATTCTTGGATTGCCAATAACTACCAAAATACGATTGAGGTGGAAAATATAAGAAAATAATGAATATTCTGAGTATGTTTAAATTTTATCCCCAGTGATTAAATACATACTGGATTCTATTCGCAGGGCAACATCATTAATCGATGGAGTAGCTTGTTGGTGTAGTGGTCTTGACGCTCGCCTAGATATCTGGTGGTCAGTGGTTTGAGCACCATTCCGGGACACCGGCAAGTTAGTCCTAGTTAAGCTTAGTTTGAAAATAGTAGGAATATGGATGCAACACGTATTCCGTGTTCGCATATCTATTTAAAAAAAGATATATTATATATGTAGAGACTAAGGTATTTTTCTTAAGGGAAAGAAGGCATGCAAGTCTATTTTTCGGGTGTTTATTGGGCTTACAACCTATCTTACGGCTGGCTTAAGTGATCACTTTACATAATGTTACGTTCATCAATTTCATCCATGATAGACTACCACATCTATAAAATTTATGGACGTTGTAGACATGCTTCACCAGAGGAGTTTCAAACAGCCGTCGACAAATTTGACGAGGAAAGAAATCGTGCAGGGATGAGGCTGAGGACTGATAAATCCTAAATCATGGTGGTTGGCAGAAGAGAAGAACTATATAACATACCATGTCAGAATAGACGTCTTAAACAGGTGAACAGTTTCAAATACCTCGATGTAATAACATCTCAGGATGGAAAGCAACAAAGTGAATTGGCTAGGAGTATAGGAGCCGCAAGCCAGATAGCTCGATCCCTGTATTATCCCATACTAGAAAAGTGGAGCTCAGCCATCGAGCAAAGTTGGCAGTATTCAAACTAGTTTTCAGGACAACCCTAGTGTACGGCCACGAGTACTGCAACTTGACCCAAAGAACCCGCTCAAGGCTTCAGGCCACCGAGATGGGATTTCTACGAGGAATAATAGGAGTTACCAGAAAGGACAGAATAAGGAATACTCAAATAAGATAATGTCTCGAAGTAGAATCCTTATTGACGCTTATCGAAAAAACACAGTTATCGTGGCTGGGAAATATCTTGCGGGTGCCGGCAGATAGACTGCCAAAGCGGATATTCCAGGCAAGAACAGAAGGCAGGAGACCAAGGGGCCGTCCTAGGAGGAGCTGGCGGAAATAGTTGGAGGACTGCTGCGAAGCGAGGTTGCAAATGAATTGGGCTGACGTGGAGAGCGAAGCCCAAGATAGGAAAAGTTGGAACCTTCTATGCTGTGCAGATATGAGATATGTGGATTATACCAATTAGAATATGGGGTATAAGAAGAATAAGAAGACGTAGATATGTTAACTTTGCAAATCTTGTTCCAAATGTGAGTTGTATTTTATTTTAACGCTTTATGCGATTGAAATTTTTCATCCCCGTAAACCAGTTTATGTAGATGTCGCCGGTGGTATGAGATATGTATTTTTTGATTAGAGTTATTTGAAACAATATTATATTTATATGTGTTTGACATTCATCCGAATTATTAACATTTACACAAGAATACTTCTAGAAAATAATGCTTCAACTGTGTAATAAAGCCGCCCCATGAAATATTTAGTAACAGTATATAATGTAATGTCAAAGTTTTTATAAAAATCAACCATAAAGCATCTTACCCGATGAAATTATGGATAGCGTCTAAGAGGAAAGTAATGTACTGGTCAATAATTCATCGGAATTTTCTCAAAGGTTGTCTTTTTATAAAATAAAATGTAGCATTAGTTTTATGTTTGTAATTTTTTTAGTTTGAATTTCGACACTCGCAAAAGAGTTCTAAAGAACGAGAAATATCTTAAATTTGAAAGAAAACTTGCTGGAAAATAATCCAGACAATATTGATTAGTTGATTGTTGCATAATTGAGGAATTACGGTGCATTTTAAGCATTCGCTATCAGCATCGTATTTTTTTTTCTCATGTTCAAAATCCTCAATATTGTCACGGATTGTGGCTTTCAGAAACAAATGAAAACACTGGAAATTATGTGACGATTTATTTATTAATGATTTACTATTTTATTAAATTGACCACGTCACTTAACACGATATTAAATGAATACACTATTTCGCAATTTATCATTCGTCTATAAACTCACTATCATCGCTGGGTAACTCTTTGGATAAATTTCTATTTAAACATCGCACGTAAGTATTTCTGTCGCTTTATAATTCCACGACTGACCAAATCGGCCCTAATCCGCGGCTAATTTCGCGCTTATAGAAATGTCGAAATAAACTTCCGCGGCGCCGTCTAGACCCGCTATTCATAAGCAATAAGTTGGTTTTTCGAACCTCCTATTAGTACTACAATGTTCTCGTTGTGACCAGACGTTTGCAGACATTCCCTGAATGTTATAGATTGTGTGAGTAGAATGTGCTAGAGAATTTGATCTTACTGTTGTCACCGACATGTCACGAGGGACTCGTTACGTAATCTCTTTTACCATCTCGTTATATTCACAATGGCTCTTGTTTTCTCGATGGTATATATACGGTATATAAATATATATATCGGTGTCTGCTCATGCTGAGGAGTGAGGAGTACCACGCAAGACTAATTATCCACGCCAAACTTGGAGCCACAAGAATAATCAGTGGTGTGTTGAAGTCTATTTTACTACCGAGCGCCCGTTTGTCTATGTTTTCAAATACTCCCCAGAGCCTTAATTCTCTATAATTCAACATGATTCTTATTTAGTGGCGTACGAAGAGAATATATATAAAATTATTGTTATAAAAATGAGTTTTTAGTGTTTTTTTTAATCAAGATTATAGAGACAAAATTATATTTTTTATGGGAAAGTAGGTATGAAAGTCTTTGGGTGCTCATAGGGCTTACGAACAATCATGCGGTTGGCTTAAGTATCACTTTACACAATATACTGTTCACCATTTCCACCCATGATAGAATACCACATCTATCAAATTTTCGGAATGTATATATATTTTTAAGTTTTACAAACTGTTTCATATGTATGTCGTAATTATCATTAACGCGACCGGCATCCAAAGCTTTTTCATTCCCCTAAATTAAACACAGATGTCACAAATGAGATATCCATTTTGATTGGAATTTTTGAAGCAATCTCCTTTATATGTGTAATGAGATTCTTCTAAATTATTAGCATTACACTAGAATACGCCTGAAATATCATTTCATTTTTTAATTCCTTTTTAGACCAGTTTTTACATTCAGAATATTTTGAATTTATTTATTTATCTTGAATTTAATAAATGTTGGTTAGAAAAAGAGCCACTCATCTCACTAGGATGAACCTGTGCCGAGATGTGCAGCTTACAATAGAATGAGAGTGTTTTTTTTTTATAAAATTATTCAATTAATTGTAGATATAAATATTAATAATTAGATCATGTCTTTAGAGGGAAAAGTACGACCTTTTGAATTTAATAATTAAGGGCAAGATCAAGGAGAAACGAGGTGTCAGCAGGAAGCAGATCTCGTGGCTCCGTGATATACGAGATTGGACAGGAATAAGGATGGTGGAAGAGATGTTAGGAGCCGCTAGGGATAAGGAGATGTACTCTCAAGTGATTGTCAACATTAGGGGGACCTGAAACTACGAGAAGAAGATAAATATAAAATATGGATGGAAAAGACAAGTACATCGTATTATTGAATACAGAAGCTATAGTGAATATTTTTTAATTTTTTAATTTAATTACATTGTAAATAACGGTATTAATTACATACCATGTATTTGCATAACAAAATCAGAATATAAATGCCTGCCTACCTTTAATAGAGAATTTAATAATCGTGTTTTAAAGTTGGGGGGCATTGTCATATATATTCCAACGGCACTGGCGGATAGAGCGCCGGGCCACCCATACTTGCCGTGCATCCACCAGCTAACTCGGACGGTCACGAGACTTCTCAGGCACGGTGCGTGCTTCTCATGGAGTTCCAGGCGCTGGTCGTTGCTGGAGGGTGTGTCGGTGTGTGTGTGTGCGTGAATAAGTATGAATGAATGTGCGTATGATACGTGTGTGTGTGAATACCTGACCGCTTGGAGAGGAATCTTCAAAACAAAGACGGTGCATTACAGAAAGGCTTACATTTAATCAAATCGGTATAAAACAACATTGGCAGCGAACGCTGACTCTCCTTAAATCTTATAAACAAAAGTGGGGTAAACAAATTAAGGCAAAAGGCCTGATAGAAACTGCCGAAGGCGGGCACAATAAGTCAGTGATCACAGAATTTAAATTAGTAAAATAAAACAAAAGTTCTTTGGTCGATGAACATTGATTCGGAGAGGACGAGAACTCCGACGCAGCGTGATGACCCCCGACTGCAAATATTCCATTGCGCCTTTGTCGGCGAGCACCCGACGTGGTGTCGCAGGAATGATAATTAAGGGATACCCACTTGGTGCTTCCGACGGATCGAGATCGTACTTTCATTTGGTTCCATCGAGAGCCGCCATCGGCACAGATCGTCAGCCTCGCCTCCCTCGCGAGATGACTTGGCCATGGGCACGGTCCCGCCGACGCACGGCTGATTTGGGGTCCAACATCGTCGAATCGTGACTCCAGGAGAATCCCGGCAATCTCCGACGACAATTAAAACATTGCCTCATCGGGCGAGCGTTACGGCATTGTCCACATCATACAGACGGGTCCTAGAAAGGTACCATATTACACTATAATCGAAACATGGAATAAACAATGGCGAATATTGCTGTGTCGCAGATTTACTTACCATCGATTGCCATTAATGCATTCGATGAACCCGTCTAAAGCACGAATTTGCAGCTGTCAGTCAAGCTAGCAGGTAGAATGACGCCGAAAAAATAAAAGTGAAATTGGCAGGCCTGCCGGGTACCAATCGCACGCTCGGATACAGGCCTTTTTAAATCGCCGTATTTAAGGTGGATAAGTGCGATCGTATTTGATCACATCTCAATATGTTGTTAAGATAATCATAAGTAGCATTATATTTTATTAATGATTTCATTTTTGTGTTTATTGATGTAAATTTTATGCATAATGATATTGTTACAATTATATATTTTTCGCACGCATCGTCTGCTGGCACAATATTTATAAACGTTCCAGACGATGCTGTTCATTTGGAGGGTTAAATGTAGATCACTAATTTGTGTGTAGGAAGAATTCCTACCTTGCCTACGGAATCTTCTGCTGTTTATGCGTGCGCATGATAGCGCATATGGTAAAGTTATTAAGAAGAGCAAAAGGTACAAGAAAATAATGAATTATAGGTACTCAAAAATTAAAAGCACTGAAATTATTGAGGGTTAATTGTAGTTACACATGAAAGTACTCTATACAGGATTAAATACTTCTATATGATCGAGCTACCGAAGGTGGAATGAGATTGTCTTATGTAGACATGTGATATAGGTAAGAATGCCTCACTTCAAGAACTGACATTCATAATCTTCCATTGCTTCGCTCTAAATCACGTTTTCAATACGCCTCGAGGGCCAGAATGTCATCGATGATGTCTCCACAGGCCTTTGCAGTGGAACGATTCTAACAAAAGAAAATCCTACTACTGCACACGGCTGGCTTTTCAGTAACGAGCTACTAGTAATGTGCTTTGGATAGCTTTAGTTGCGACCGAACTGCGCCTAATTCGTACCCTCTAAAAAGTAACTATTTTTTAGTCGAAAACTATCTATATATTTTTTCACTCTAAAAAATAAAATGTAGAGCATTATTTTTAGTCGAAAACGACAAAAAATATCTATTTTTTCACTGTAAAAAATTAAATGAAGAGCATCTTTATGAAAATAATTTATTACCTATCTTACATTTCACTAGCTAAATTATAATTTACTCGTGCACTTCAGTACAAAGATCGTGCATCCATTCAAAACCAAAATTGCATTAAATTTCCCTATTATTATATCATCCTTGCGTGACTACAGAACCGGCTATGGTTTTCGTAATAATTTTAGTTTTACATCCTAGTTCTTTCTATTTCAATTTTACCCTCTTGTTTTTTGTTTTTTTATAAACTGCTAAAATTATATTAACAAGGTAACCACCTATTCTAACTTTTCATAAGACGTAAATATATTCAGCAAACCTCGTATAATGTTTTCATGACCCATGACATATGTTTTTCTTAGTTAATATTTTTACTCGCTTATTTTCTGCAAGAAAATACCACGGTGTTGTAAAATAACAATGAACAATTTTATCATTCACTTGTACCTCACAGTTTTCCCAATTCATTCCAGAATGAATTATGCACTATCCATATCCATAAGTGCGAATATTATTGGCAAAAATAATGGCACAAAGTACCGTGGTTGTCACATTGCAAACAGTACTGTGACCAAGACATCACTTTATATATTATTTTTTATTCTGTATTAAAAATTTGTACCTAAATCGATCAATAAATATTACATTGCGAAAAAAATGAAAATATAACTAAAACTATTGTCGAAAAACTTGCATTTAGCAATTTTCTTTAAGTTGCGGGCATAACGGTAGAGAGGATAATTTTCTATGATACGCGGTGAATATCTCATGGCACATCACTAAGTTGTTGAGATTTATAATTTAAAAATTTTTTAAATTATAGATTTAAAAATCCAAAATTATACTGAAAATAATTTGAAAAATTTAAACGAAAATTTGCTAGATCATTTTTATCATCGCCACGAGTCTGCCTGCAATGTTTCATCTCTATTGGATCACGGGAAAAGGGATGAAAATCGTTTCAATGTATTTTCGGCAGACAAGCGACAAGCAGACAAGCAGATGCTACGAGTTAGAAGATAATGAGTAAAACAGGGACATTAAAAGTAGGCAACTAAAATTATGTTGGTAGATACCTACAATTAATTATCTTTAAAATTTTATACATCGGTGTACAAAATATGATACTCTTAACTCAAAAACATTTTTTTTGGAAAGGTATAGATACTACTGTAACGTGATAAAAGAATTCGTAGAAAGTTACGTACGATTGGAATCCCTCGTAATGTCACTATAGAACAAAATAATTGAAACCTTTAGGACCTTCCACTACATTCTGGAACGCACTACCACACTCTGGAATGAGCTAGAACATTCGAGGAACATGTAGAACGGTCGGAAAATGGCGGGAACAAACTAAAAACGTTTGGAATGTTCGGAAATACAGCGTGTTTACAATTACGCTACAACTAGTGACAGCGCAGATTAATAAATCGAAGTACTTACGTGTAATATTCGGAGCAGAAATTTATCGAATGTGTTACCCAGCGAAATAATAGTGTATTAATTTAATTAGTTTTAAGTGACTTTGTATATTAAATAGTTAATTGACCATTAATTAGTAAATCGCTAATTAATTTCCAGTGCTTACATTTCTCTTCCACACGTGACACTATTATGACGAATTAGGCGCGAGTGCGAATTACAGCTTTGCAGCTCCCCTAAATGTATTGATTCCCAGCACAAATAGGGGTTAATTGATTCACCCTTGTGGGTATGGAACCCATGGAGGGCCTAGTAAATGATTATCACCATACTCATTTCTTGAACGACTACAGGAGGTCCATGGGGTTGTGGCGGTGACACCTGCAGCGAAACGTTTTCAGCACAATAAATCGTTAAGCCTACAGTGATTTGCCTCGAATCCCTCAACAACAATACAATGAGTCTCCCCACATGTTTGGGGAACTACACAAAGCATGGAACACATTATTAATGATTGTCAAATATACTCACCCCTGCAGGACTACAATGGACTCACCTACAGCCTACCTGCAAAATTTAGACGGGGGACACAGCCACGAAGTATTTACGTATCAAGATAATCAAATTTTGGTTAGCGGTACAGAGTTCATTCAAATTGTGCGAAAAACATATAATATATATATATATATAATATATAATATATATATATATATATATATATTTTTTTTTTTTTTATTTATTTAAAAAAATCCTTGTTTACAAATAAAGATACTTAATACTAATTTAACAATAAAACATAAGATAAATTACACATTTTTTTGTTTTGTTTAATTTGTGGATTATGCCACTCTACTAGGCTACGCCTGTCCCAGAGTGGCGTTATAGAACACAATTATAATATTTTTTCGAGTTCGTCAGTAGTATTTATTTTCAGAAGGTAGTTATTATGTATCGACAGAGTATCAAGTGGAATGTTAGTGAAAGTTGAGTTAGTCATAAGTCCAAGTGTAAATATGTGTAGAATATGTGTAAATATGTGTAGATTGTTTAATGTAAAAAGGGTTAATGTTTTGTTTAAGATTATTTTTTATTTGAAGACATTATTATGCAATTACAGTAAGTAATATATATATATATGTTATATTTAAGGTTTTCGCGGATAAAAGATGACGAACTACTTTCTGGGGAACCCGCGTTAAATAGTCCTGAAAAGGACTTTTAAACTCCCGACGTTTCGAACAGGTAACACTGCTCATTCTCAAGAGCCTCTTATTTTGAATCCTGCCCAAAACTGGACGAGTAAACCCGACTGTTCGGGGCAAACTTTCACTTTTGTTCTGGCTCTTGCTTATATATAAACATATATAAAAGCAAACGAAGCAATATCCTAAAAAAAATTTGAAAGCAGTCATCGAGGCTTATTCGAGATTTTTTAGGAAATATAGCCTATAATTTTGTGTGTGATTTTGGAAGGGATAGATATATAAAATCTATAATTCAGTACATTCTTAAGTAGTTATCCTCAGCGTCTGCATTCAAAATTTTATTTTTATTTGTTTGTATCTACTTATATTTTATTAACTTCTTCTTCAAATATAGCAAAATTATTTTGTGGTGACGTATTTATAATTTATATAAAATAACTTTGTTAACACCACTTTTTTATTGAAAAAAATTCAACATGTTTCGAAGCCAATGGCTCCTTCGTCAGGATAACAAAAATAAAATTTAAAAATCGAAGTACAGATAATCAAAATATTAAAAAAGTTATATATGGAAAATGAATAATGTAAAGTACCTACTTAACATGAAAATAAATTTAAAAGATAACTACTTGTTAACAAATTATCATTAATTACATCTACATGTTTCGGAAAAACCTTTCCATTGTTTTTTCGGTACCAAAGGATTTTCCGAAATATGTAGGTGGAATAAATGAATATAGTAGATTAAAACAAAAAATATATTTTTTTAAATGTCAATCTACAAAGTTGCTCAACCAATTGAAAAAATAATTATTTAGTTATTTTTATTTCATACTTATTCATGATTTTATTTCTATATCTAAATGAGGTCAGTTTAATTCTTCACCTGTTGATGACTGCATTCATCCAACGAGTAATGTTGCCTGCCCATTGCCATTGACATCTTCTCGGCGTATTCAATTATATATACAATTCTCGTCGGTTCTTTTATCTACACGTATTTTTTCCTCTCTCTTCGTGTATAGTTACCATGCTGTAATTTTTGTTTTTTATTCGATTCCTAGCAAAAAGTGTATTTTTAAGTTACATAGATTCTTCTTTGTAATTAGAAAGAGGGTTATCAAATTAATTTTAACTATTAATTTATCTTTGTTACGGTAAGTGCCAGGGGCGTACCATAATTTTTCTTTACAAGTATTGAAATATTATCTAATTAATTATTTACCTGACAAACTGTGAAGGCTTAAATACGAATCAATAACGAAAATCATAATTCTTCGCTAATTTAATAATAATATTTTTTATCGCCTCTCTAAAATTAATCTCAAAATTATAAAATGGAATTAAAATAAGATAAAAATAAATTAATTTGGCGCAGAACAATTACAAGCCTCTACAACGACCGCCATAATACTAGATTTTCCTAGTTCGGCGAGCATTTTAGCATCGGGTAAGTACTTCTACACTAAAATAATGTCCGCAAATTGTTTATGTATTTTATTCCTTTTGTCTATGGTTGAAAGCATTAGGGCGGTTCTAGCTTTCAATTTTGGCGAAATACCTCCTTAATAAATGTTTATCTAAAAGCCTTAGAAGAATTATTGTCCCATGAACGTTCAAATTAAAATTAAATCTCTATTGGAATGATATGAATAAGAGGGGGGTCGCTTTTAAGAGTCTGTTGTTACTGTTGATATAGACGTACCACTATAACTTGGCGTGCGAGGGAGGGCGTCCCTGTCGCGTAACAGAAGTTGTCAGGGTGTAAATTTATTACACAATAATGTACAGAATGTCCGGTGACCGGTGTCGTATTAAATACAGAAATTTGGTCGGGCAGCACTGAAGAAACCATGCAGTAATGGCGGCCGTTCTATCTGTCAAACTGTCAGACGGTAATATCGGTCCATTATTCGCTTCGCAAAACTTTAATACTTCATTGGCAATTGTTCTTGCACCATCCCGGACTGTTTAGGATGTTTTGGACATAATAATTCAGTGTATATTGGTAATCAAGATGTCACAGCTCCCGACCAAATACAAAATTGAACTAAGTGACAGGGCGAGGGGTTACCGCCGGGTGCGGGCGGGCGGGTTTTAGTTCAAAATTCGCCGCACGCCAAGTTACGTTGGGCAAGCAATGCAAGTATTGACATTTTTCCTTTCCAAAACCAAAATAAATACAGTTCATTTTTTCAGCCAGAAAAGTTATAACTGTCCATTGTTTGTTTGTGTTGTCATTTTTTTCTTTTACCTTAAGGGGAGTTCTTCTTTCATAATGTTGATATGATGTCATAACGTATGCTGTCTTCACATTGCAACGTTTGTTTATTTATACATATTACATTATTTATTGTTTATTTTCGTTTACATTGCATTTGTTTAAACTAAGTTATTTTCTCTCCTTTTTACGTTTTAAAATATCATTGGCTATATTGTGTATTAGATCTTTTGAATTTTTAAAATAATTGATACTATCTTTAATATTATTAATATTTAAAGCATTAACTTTGTGGTTAGACATTATAACAGATTGTTAGTTAACTTTGTAAAAACCACTACCAGATTTTAGGTCTACCGGTTTCGAGACCTACCCGTCTCTTCGTTACCCACTTTAGACCCCGCCCCCTCTCACTCTCTTTCGGTAGATCCCTGATGGTTCATCAGGCTAATCAGTGCATGTTTGTCCCTGACAAGACTAACACGCATGTGATCAATTATTGGTGGAAGTGTAACAATACTATGGTTGAGGTGTGTAGTGTTATGAATGTAGTGGTGTAGTGTTGGTCCTGACGAAGAGACGGGTACATCTCGAAACCGGTAGACCTAAAATCTGATAGTGGTTTTTACAAAGTTAACTAACAACCTGATACTATCTTTTTTTAATTTGCTAATTCTGTTTCATTATATATATTTTTAAAAATATATTTCCTAATGTATGCAGCATTAGATATAAGTTTATAAAATTATTATTCAAAAGTATGTATAGGTATTTTTTTTGTTTCTTGTTAAAAGTTGTTATATTGTTTTCATCCCCTGGTAGTTTCATATATAATTTCATTCCACTGTACATGATAGAAGTTTGCCATCTTTTTAACTATGTTATTTTCTTTAAAATATTTTTGTTTCTTTAATACATCCTAAAGACAGTAATATAGTTGCTCGTATTTTGCATCTTCACTAAAAGAAGAAGAAGACTAAAAATTGTCACTTTAAGAGAGAGGGAGGGGATGGAAGAAACGGTGAATGTAGTCATGACAAAAATAATCCTTAAATCTGCCGACGACAGGTCGTAAGCCCTGTGGCTTCCATCTCTTCCCTACTCTGCGCGGCAGGCCCGGTTTTGGGGACTCTTTCTGGAGGCTTGGCCTATTTTATGATAACATATTTTTTAAAGACGCTTGATATATCAAAAAATATTTTAAAAATATTTTTAAATTGCACTGCTTATTCAAAAAATTATATAAAAAAAATCGTACATAGTCAAATAGCACCAGTTTACATTTTTTTGGAATTTTTATATCCTAGATAATAATATTTTTTCGGAATTTTCGAATCTTCTTATCAAAATTGACCAAACTTACTTTTGATTAAAATGTGGGTCTGATCTATTTTCATAGAAATAATATTGGTTTAGAGTTCGATAATTTGCAACCGTTAGAAATAAGCAAAGCATAGAAAATTTGACCAAAATAACTCTAGTTAAATGTCCAATCCAATAAACATTTTCAAGAATTTCCGATGTTGTCATATCTTAACAACAACAACATACATTTTAAAAATATTTATACAATCAAGCACTAGATATTTTTATTTTTATATTTAAGAAAATAAGTTTGTTCATATAAAATAATATACTAATAATGAAAAGATTAGTTTTTTGTCACTTTGATGAACCAAAGGGCCTTTTTCGTAAACCTCTTCCTGTTGATTAATTAATAAACTTAAGTATTAAAAAAGTGGTTTGGTTATGAATTTGATCAAAAAGAACTAAATATAATAATTTTACAGTATATATTACAAACACAAATTATAAAACTTTTTCCCTTAATTTCAGGTAAGTTCAACTCTTTATTACAAATCCAGCATCCAACATTGGAGCAGTTCTTGGTAAGTGTGAACACAAAAGTAATGTAAATGGCGGTGACAGATCTCAATCACTACACAGCCTTCGAAAGAAGTCCGCATTCTGTCTGTTTCCTATAGGATCATGCTATGCTTCATGTCACTATTCTTATGTTGGCTACAATTCAAAAATTAAACCGAACTATTTTTTCCATGATCCGCCCTGTAGTTCGGACTTTGCCCCCTCAGATATTCGTTTGTTGGGACCCTTAAAAGAGTTTCTGGGGGGAAAAGTTTCAGTCTAATGAAGAAGTCATCGAATCTGTTCGAGAATGGGCGTGTCTGCAGCCACAACAATGTTTTTCTCGAGGAATACGGAAGCTCACGAAAATGTGGCGCCAGTGAATTCGAAGGGAGGGATACTATGTATGTTGAAAAATTACATCTACTTTACTTATTTTACGTTAGTTTTAAATGATTATAAAATTAGACATGATTGCTTTTTGTATAAATTATGACTTAAACTTAACAAAAAATATACAAAAAAGTTAAAAAATAAGCAATTAATCACAATTCAGTTATTCAACGCATTAAAATAATTTTTCTCTATGTATTTTTTTTAATTCTAGGCAAATAGCCAAACAATTAATTTTGTTAATTAAATTAAACACAAAAATCATTTGGTTTAAACACCAACATATTTTGGAACCACTGTGACTACTTTCGCGTAAACCAAACATTTAAAAATATGGCAATTATATTAAACACACAAAGTAAATCACTAAAAAATGTAATTGCCTATATTTTGTAATGTTTAGTTCATAGTTTTCCTTGAAGGAACTGTGGTAACGAAACCGGTTGGTGTTACATAAAATAAAGTGGATTAAACCAACTGAATAAAAAAAAAATCCTGTGAATAACCAAAAAGTAATAGCTGATTACAATACTTGTTAATTTTGCCTCTCAAAAGATTTTGACGCCTTTGATATGATCGCTCCGTTCGTTGACTTTTGTAGCTAAAAATTGTCGCAATTCTCTAGAATTTTTCGGTGGAATAAACTGTGCATATATCGCGAGACAGCACATATAGTTCTAGACAAAACGAATGATCCATTATATAAAATACATTGTGTAGCCAGTAGCAGAAACTTCGGTGGAGTTGGAGTAAAACTTTGGAGAATCATGAAAATAACTTATATCTTTTCAATTGATTGAGCAACATTGTAGATGGACATTTAAAAAAAATATTGATTATTTTATTTGTATATACCTACTTTCATTAGATACATACAAATTAAATAATCAATATTTTTTATATATATATCGGTTATTAAAGAAATATTCGCTGCGATACAGGTCAAATTAAATTACTTAAACCTAAATACAAAAATATTTTTTATACTTTGTATCAAAGCGAATGAATTTCTAATATTTGATATAAGTAACTCATGATACTCTATCCGCGCGGCTTCGCACGCGTAGATTTTTAGTACACTGTTTGGATTGTCATAGAACTTTCGCGAACCTTCCAGAGCATTCTCCTTCCAGAACTTTCAAGAAATATATTGAATGTACGGGAACCTTCTAGACACACCGACACATTCCGCCACTCAGTTTAGAACCTTATAGAACTTTCGGGAATTTTCTAGAACCTTCCAGAACTTACTAGAGCAGGTTTTTCCGGAACCTTCTAGACTCACCGACACATTTTGGCGCGCCTATTTTGAAACAATCTAAAGCATTTGCGGCCTTCCCATAACAAAACAATGTACTAGAAAGCACATTTTTATCACCCACGCACAGCTACCCCCACCAAACTCGCATATTTTCGATGTGACACCAAGGGCTATCCATCACCATAACCATCGGTGGGTGGTTGTGGCTGGTTGTGGAGAAAACTTGGCGGATAGGGAAACACGTGTTTCTTTATAATATTATATATATATAATATATATATTATATATATATATATATATATATTGATTATTGAGAAATATAAATATTCAAAATTAAATCAAAAAGATTCCCCCAAAGCTTTTGGTACAAGACATCCTATTTATATAAATTTAGCAATACATATATTATATTATTATAATATTTTTTATCATTGCAATAAATTTTTAAAATATCGGAAACCACAACCGGCGAAACTATCGCATGTTTTCCCAGTTGGTTCATTAGATTATATACGCGAACTCAAAGTACCGTACAAAAATGACTACATCATGTGGTTCTGACACATCTGAAAGCATCTCGCCTTCCGACTCTCGTCACTGCGTACGGACGAACGTATGCGCGTCCATAAAATGAAAGCAATCAAGTCGAAGAGTGCTGAAAGTGGAGCAGAGCGCAGGGGGGGATGTAAGGCACCCCTCGCGAACGATTCATCCCCCGATTGACCCCACGGAGGGCCCGAATGACCGGGGTTGTAGCGCCGCGACCTCCAGGCGGTCACGTAAGGCAATATGCTGGGGGTATTAAAATGGAAGAAGCGAGAGAGAAAGGAAATTGAACCAGAGACGGTTGAGAGAATTCGGAGCTTTTCGCTTAGGGGTGAAAAACCGTGTTCAGTTTTAACCTGAAAACGTGAAGGGATGTTTGATGGAAATGACACGCGGTTCGAAGTGGTTTATATTTTTACACCGAATGGTTTTAAAGGCTTTTGAGGATTTTTATCACGGAATAGTATTGTGACGCCATACATACATTGGAAGCAACAAAGAAACTTTAGATAAAGTAAACTTTAGATATGTAAAATATTGAAAATAAATAATATTTTTTCTTCTATATTTGCAGAATTTCAGGCATAATTATAATAATAATAATTTATAGAAATAAACTTTGTTTACACCTTATTTTTTATTAAGTTAAGTTAGGTACTTCATTATTATTCATTTTCCATATACAACTTTTTATATTTTGATTATCTATACTTTGATTTTTAAATTTAATTTTGTTAGTATACATTACTTTATCCTGACGAAGGTGCCATGGGCTCGGAAACATTTTTTTTCAATAAAAAAAAAGTGTAAAAAAATATATTTCTATAAATTATAATTATAATGTCACCACAAAATAATTTTGCTGTGTTTGAAGATTATAAAAATTACTTACCATCACGCCAGAGGATAGAGCGCCACACTCTTCCGTCCTGACATATATATCTCACCTCATCCACATTCATACATCTTCGCATGTAAGATCTAAGGTTGTTGAGGCTTCTAACGGGAATATCTTCTAGTATCTGGTTAATCTGGTGGTACCACGTCTTCCGCGGTCGCACTCTCTTTCTGGTACCGTCATCATTTGCGTTATATATATTTCTTACCATTCTTTCTTTATTCATTCGCTTAACATGCCCAAACCACCTGAGCGACCATTTTTTAATTCTACTAATTATGCTACATTCATTCCTAATATCTTCATTCTTTACTCAATCATAAATAAATTTGCCACACATACGTCTAAGGAATTATTATACTAGTATACCTCATTTCTTTCAATGTTGACACAGTGGAATGAAGAGATGACAAGATACGACCATAATGTAGTACACATTTAATTTGATTCTTGCTAATTATGCCTTTAACCATTTTTGTGTAATTGGTATTCAATTTTTACTATGATTAGTAAGTGAGATTTAAATGTAAGAGGTTTCATTTTTAGCTTTCTCAGTGATTTCTTGTAGACTTACTAATAATCATGATTAATAATCAATTAAAATCAAACACAAATCATTGAAAAAATAACTAGTCATCATTTACACACGCTTTTCCAATTTCAAACTAATGAACTTTCTTTACAATAAGATACGAGTTTCATAAATAATTACGTAAGCTTTTTACCAGGTACATACGTAGATTGTTATCACAAAATGATAACATGTTAAAAATGAATTAAAAAAAACATAATCACAAAAATACGTCCATCATCATCCTTATCATCACTTTTCGCTTTACAACCCTTGGTGGGTCTTGGCCTTCTCAAGAGTCTTCATCCTATTATCTGAGTTTAGTACCAGCTCTCTCCAGTTCAGGAGCTTCAAGGCAGAGACGTCTTTGTGGATGTTGTCGCTCCATCTTAATTTTGGCCTTCCTAAGCTCCTTCGCCCTATCGGCCTTGTGTTCAGCAGGGACTTTTAAAAATACATCAACAACAATATAAAACTGTGGAAAAAACTTGTATAAATGACAAAAGAATGCTAAACATGATCGTGATTGTGTGATTGATTATTATTTTAATTAATTAATGTAAACACCAATACTGATTGGTTTTTGATTGTTACGGTGGTATCGGTCTACAAATTATTCATAATTTGGTAAGCCATCACCTGTACACTTTGATTGGTTGATCACCATTCATAACCGCATTCACATTTTAACCCATCTCTAAATATAAGTAATAAAATACTTGACTAGCTTGTTCGTCTTGTGGTTAGGACTCTCGCTTCGTAATCCAAAGGTCGCGGGGTCGAATCTCACTCCAGACCAGCAAGTTCGTCCTTTATCGTAGCACAAGCTTTTAGCTCAATTTAAAAATAGTAATAATATTGATGTGACACCTATTCCATGTTCGCATCTCTATTAAAAAAAACAGAACAATTATTAGAAGAAGATTAATTAAAAAAGACTTCCAAACACGTTTCCCATATACCTAAATAGCTTTTTTCAGCGAGACGTCTATAGTATATCTTAATTAAGAATAAGATTAATTTTCTTCTATCTATTATATCTATATAAACAGATAATAATTTAAAATGAACCAAGGAAGAGAAAAAATAAATGCTTAAATAAAAATTAAGTGTATAAACATTGTAGGTTTAGGGTTGTGGCAATATTCATCAAAATACAAGTAAATAAATACATGCAATGCAATGTTTTATATTCAGAATATTTTCAATATGTTCAAATTGTTCAAAAACACAATAATGGATTTTATCCCCAGGGGAACATCATTAATTAACAATCACTATAGACGTCTCATAGACACGAAACTCTCGTTTGGGTGTTCGTTAGGTGTGGGGCTAACGACCTATCGCACGGCAGGCTTAATGTAACGATTACCATTTTCACCCATAATAAACTACCACACCTAATAAAATTTTCACCCCCGTAAATCTTAACGACATATCTTTAATTTTGATTCAGAGTTTTTGAAGCAATAAATCTATTATTAACATCCAAATTATTGAAATGTTTATAGATTACATTATTTAATACATTAAACAATAAAGTTATCATAATTATTATTAGATTATATTATTACAAACATCAAACAATGTTTTATAGTAGATTACATTATTTTATTAATATTTCAAATTTAGGTCAAAAGATGGTGAATATAGGAAGCATGAAACAATGAGTATCTTATTCAAAGTTGGTTTGCGTCATAGCTAGATAATTGTGGAACAGCATCATTAATTTTGGTGCCATGTACTGTATAACATGTAATGTTTGATTAATAAATTGGTACAATTCAATGGAATTTGTGACGCGTATGATTAATTACCCTGCGAAGCTAACCTGACATTCTGTGTAAATAAGGAACCTGAGTGGTTTATGTTTAATTATGCGTGTTATTGCCTACAGGGCTGTGTGAACTGGGTCTGTAGCGGGCTTTGCTCCAATTCCCCGCACTAGAGGTCCATGCATAAGTAATGGCTGGCCATGTTATATTAAGCAAAACTGAATGCGTTGTCTTCGAATCAAAAACTACTTAACATTATCAAAATTTTTAGAAAATAATTATTAGAATTCGTCAAAAAGCACGCAGCTTGTTGGTAGACATTGCAGGCTGCAGTAGTTAATAAAATGAAATGGTTTTCCAGTAGTAGATAGAGAGAATAGAATGCCACACTCATGAGTGCCCTTTTTTATTTTATTACGCCAGGTCTTCTTGTACTCTGTTCCTATTGCATTCTTTTTTCGCTTCATAAATCTTTTCTTTACCTTTATCTTCGTTCATATCATGATACTGTCTAATTTAAGAAATTAACTCAAAAAAATAACCAATGTGATATATTCTTATATTTAAATATGTAATGTACTATTTATTATAAATATTTTTTATATTTATAATAAATAGTACAATAAAATTAAAATATTATTTATGTTAGTGTATAAGTACAAACTTACTGAGATTTTTATTCTACCGGTTTCTAGAGATACCTGTCTCTTCGTCAACCATTACTTTAGCATGTAAATACCACTATTCACCACAACCATAGCATTAATACTGAGTATTAATACCAGACACGAATTTAATCGGAGTATATTCCATTTTATTCCAAACAGGTTCGCAATAATTCATGCCGATTTCGTAATTCGCACTAATTATTACTCGTCTATTTAATGTATTTCGCTTTACTTTTGTTTATTAATTGTTTGTGGAATTTATCTTCGCTCGCTTCTAAGGTCGCTTCTTTGTCGCTTGTCTGACAACTCTGATCTCTGTAGTGGCCCGTCACTTATTTATAATTATCCGTTGCTTCTAGAATATTCCAGAATATTTAAGTAATTCATGTAATACACATTCATGTAGCATATCCGAAAGACTTCGATTTTGAAGGTATTATTGTTTTAGACACTCGTGACAATGTGCATGGTTAATATTAGTTAATGTAAAAATAAGTTAAATATCTTCGAGCACACCAAAACACGTGCGAACTTCTCGACAGCCAATAATAAAAGTCAAAAATTTTCACTACGATGTTGAGTGGAACTGCCTACACCGAAAGTGGGTCGGAGAGAGCGGAAAAAAATTATTTCCTCAATTTCCGCCGATAAAGCATATAATCTTAACACTACAAACACACACTTCAACAATTAGCTACTTACACATCTGAAATTGTACTTACGGAGTCCGTGCAGGTTCTTGGATTGCAGAGGTTTATGTGTTGTAAATCGAGTGAATCCGGAAACAGAGCACGATATGCCTATTTCCGAAAGGCTTTCACTTAAACTACGACTACGTCGAATTCGGAAACAAAACTACACGTCCATTGTCCACTTTCAAAACATCGGATACTATGTATTTTTAGGAACCGCATGAAAAACACATAACTTTTTCGACACAGAAAAGATAACGGAACCCCAAATTTTAATTGTCAACTGGTTCGGATTTCGTAACTTAAAATCCTGGCCAGTAATTGGAGCAGAATATCTCGAACGTCAATTTCGACCAATGCCACTTCATTATTTCGATCGGCGGTCAGCGATCATGAAACAGTGACAATTGGACTTTTACGTATGTACCCATTTTCAAACCTTTTTGCGTTGTTTGGTTTTTGGACCTCGGACCCCTCTTATGCATTTCAGCCACACATGGGCACTGGAAGTACGCTTTGGTTATCATTTTTTTAAAAACATATTTTGACAAAGTAAACAATTTCTTCAGACGCGCCTTTTGATTTGTAAATCTAATTACTGTCGATCTGTTGAAGCTGAATTCCATTATCGTGAATAACTATTGAGTTTATGAAGTAATCCATCATTACTTTAGTCTTTGAGATGTTTATCTTCAATCTTGCTCTGCCACTGACCTATCCCCAGTTCCTGCTTTCTGTTCAGAAGGTTGTCTGGATTGTTTGAGAAGTTCAAAACATGGATGCCATAAAATTTATGTAGAAATAAGATGGTTTTTTAAGAGGGGATTGATTAATTAAAAAAATGATTTCGTCATTTTTATATCCTTGGAACTCCTCCTTCATCACGTTTGTTCGAGGCAGAAAAGATGATGATTTTCTTATTAAGAAATGAAATATTTAAAATTAAAAAAAAATAGACATTTATACAAATGTTCTTCTCATCTCATTCAAGTAGACATTTATTTATATAAAATGCTATTGACTGTAAATATTATTTTGATCATTAAGATTTTAGGTACATTTGTAGTGAATACAATAAGGAATATAAATATAGGTATCTAATAATAAAAATATATAATATTTAACATAATCGCAGCGTTGTTCAAAGATAATTAATTTAAAATAAAATAAAACATCTCAACTTTGTATGGAATCACGAATGTATTAATTACTAGCTGTGCCCGCGGCTTCGCACGCGTAGATTTTAAGTAACTTTTAGTCATATTTTATCAATTTATGTATTAACATAAAAATATGTTTTGGACTTTTTGAGTTCTACAACTTCTCTATAGAAAGTTTTTAAATATCTCTTACTTTTAAGGCAGCGTTTGTAAAACACGCATCGCTCGACCATTTTAACGTCAACTTTAGTTGTAAAATAGGTCACCAAGAAAAGTCCTTTTATTTTAACGGCATAATTTATAGCCTATGTCCACTTCAAAAGCATGTTCTAAATATTGGTGAAAGAATTTTTAAAATCGGATGAGCAGTTTCGGAGATTACCTCATACATCCTAACTTACAAACTTTACTTCTATATATTATATAGTATAGACTAAAGACAACCGATTCCACTTGACTCAAGCTTCGTCAGGGTAAAATTAACAACCAAACAATATATATAATGTAGTGCGCTTATATAAACATAATTAGGGAGACATATAAATTACATAGAAAGTAAGAGACAAAATATACAAGTACATAAGGAAGAGACATACCTAATATAAAATTAAGAAAGAGTCATAATATCAAATTATTCAAGAAATAAAAAGATAGACAAACTATGGAAAAGAAAGAACGGTGGAGGGAGGGAAGAGAAAATAAATTACAAGGTTGACGGATATAAGTCGGATTTGAAAAAAAAAAATTAATAAATTTAATGTTCTATTAGACAACAAAACAGATTTGCTACCACAAAACCATCAACATCCCAAAATTGACAGCAGGTTTTTCTTAAATGTTGTCAAGCTAGTATTGCCAAGTTTTGTAGCTCAGGTAATGCCGAGCGAGTGTGGTGTTCTTAAATAATATATATAATTATATATATATTATATATAATATATATATATATATATATATATATATATTATATATATATATATATATGCATTATGAATAATATAGTGAACTTCGCTCGCATTACCACTTGACTGCCTTATATGAAGCAAATCGCAACAATGTAAACTAGCACCAATAAATTCAGTTCACACATGTAAGTACTCTTCTTCCTGTAATACTTGCTGTCAACGACAAAACTTGCATACATCGTGACATTCATCGAAAACTCAAGAGACCTGGATGTTAGAGACAGAACTCCCTCAAATATTTAATTTAAAATTCTATCCCGAAGATCCCCAACAAAGTATAAATCCTGTGTAAAGTAAACAATTCATCGTTCTCATTATACCTTGAAATTTTAATTTCTTAATCAGTCTAATTTATTGGATGGATTACATTGTGAAGCAATTTTGAGTTTTGACGGAGTGTAGCGGCGAAAATAAGGTATACAACACGTCAGAAACCTCATCCCCTGAAGTTCACGAGGCTCTTTGTTCACGGCTTAGACCTAATGAATTTGTGAATAACCATCCCCCCCCAAAAAGCACACCCTCACTAATTGAAAAGACTTAATAATTACTTAGAAGTAAAAAATAACAATGGAAATATTTTTGTAATATAAATGGACCGGTATTTTCTGAGGGGGGCGGTCAAACCTTTAATTTATTTTTAAATCTACTTAGGAATAAATTGGTATAGAATTGGATTGTATTTCTTTGTCTTTCCGAGCGTCGGCCATTCGAGCCCGAAGAATTCGAAGCCGTTATTTTTTTAGAGAATTGTTACATTTCCATTACAAAATTTTCAATTAAGTAGTCATCGATTTTAAGTAATATTACTTTAGGGGGTGATTTCAGCCGCCTACAGGGCGACCTGAAATTGGGGTCAAAGAGGGAATGATAATAAAAGAGAACAAAAGTACAGTATAACAGCGCGAGCTTAACTATTTTACATTACACTTTATTTTTTACTTACTTTTTACAGTTTATACTTTATTCAGCTTTACGGTTGCTTTACAGAGATTAAATTTATAAAACAGTAGTGTGATTAACAATTCACTGTATCTTCGAAATATGCATAATGTCAACGTGGCTAGTGAGGAATGAATGAAAACACTGGAAATTAATTAGCGATTTATTAATTAATGATTAATTGTTATTTAAAACGAATCAAACTTAACGCTATTCTTTTAGTTACACTATTTCGCAATATAAAACTCGTAAATAAACACTTTATTATCGCTGGGTAACATGTATTGAACATTCTCTAAAACATTCCATCCGATCTTCGTACGTTTAAATCTCTCTAATTTATTTAACCAATTTAGTACTTCGCTTGATAATTCGCTTTATTTATCGCTTCGATTACCACACGACTGGCCACATTGGGCACCGTCTCGCGGCTTGCGGTCGACTTCGCACCGACCTGTCAAACACGACAACTCAACTCGCGGCTCCGTTCCTTATTTATACCTAAATGCTGATATTTTCGTACTTTATAGATTATCCTAATATTCTCGTTGCTTCTAGGTTGTACCAGGCATTTATAGACATTTCCCGAAGGTTGTAGATCACTCTAGATTGTTCGATATACGGCGTTCTCGATTCTTCGATTGTATTGTTACAAGTGACATATATTACCAGGGGTTCGGACAGAGCGTAAATTCTTTTTAGCATCTCGTTACAATACGTAAAAATTCTGAATCGTTATCATATTTAATAACAATTTTGAAATCATGCTAATTTTAAAAACGGAGTGAGATCAGCTATCATACTAATTTTGAAAACGGAATGAGATTAGATATTGCATAGGAAGTTACGGACAGACATTCGAAATTTTTATTATTGCGGATACCTTTTCTGAACAAACATGTGATTTTACCGCAAGTACCTTTCGTCCGATTACTTCATTTCTCTGCGGTGCTGGACATTTAAACTTCAACCACGAAGATGGATTGAAATTGGAGGCAATCCATCATCATGCTTCACATTGGCAATCCTTTGTTGCTTAATTACCATGCACGCAACCTCCGTGAGCTTCAGAAACTGGTTGTAAAGTAAAACCATGAAATCTTTTCTCTGTGGTTACAAACCTTATCACCAAATTACTTAATCAGATTTTTAAAATATCATGAAAAATGAAAATCAAATGACGCATTGGAGAAGCTCGTGTAAGCTTTATCCACCTAATTATGTTCCACAGCTAGATATGAATTTCAGATTACAATTTTGCAGCAATTTACAGATTCTGAGTGGTTTCACTAATACTTTATGAAATGAGAGCACGGGTGTAGGTATTTTCATAAAAGCTTGCAATTGAGTTAGTGTGGGTACAGTGCGTAATACCACAGTATACCCAGAACAGTAGTTTATCTCCGGCCTGTCGGCGAGTTATTAGCCTACTCTTGCATTGACGTTGTCACTTTATTTTTACTCCCTTTCTTTTGACTCGTAGCGTCTGAGATTCCGACGCATAAGGTAGACACGAAACCCGAAAATTTCTGTAATTAGTGTGCCTAGTTTCTGCACTTAAATTGCAAGAACGCCGATTAACATCAACGTAGACTTTTAAAAACTCACAGTCTTTGTGATAATCAACACACCTTTTTAGTAAATCACCACAAACATAAAGAAGGCATTTTTTCAGAAAGCACATTTTTTTTCTAAAGCGGCGGCTGCGAGCGCGAATGGCACCGAAGGCACGACCCTTACTGCCGCCGCCTTGTGCTCCCATATTGTATGTCAATGTGTGCGTCACAGTACGTGCGTACACGGCGCCGAGCTCGCACGCACACATTCCAATGGGTAGTGGCCAGTTTGTATGAAGACGTATTACTGTTGTTAGTATACTGTGGTATTATGCACTGTACCCACACCGACTCAATTGCAAGCTTATATGAAAAGACCTAAACTCACCGAAGAAATAATTAGGTGACTTAAAGTATTTGAGAAGAGGATCTATAGAAAAATACGTAAGATAAGCTAGATGGATAGTTTTGGATGAATATGTTATGGTTCATGGTTCAAGACGGTTATATATTGTACAGTAGTTGGCGGGCAAGAGGTTTTAAGGGATGAAATTGTTTGGTGTACTCTTTTACTTTTTACTGGTGTACTTTTTAATATAATAAACAATAATGACCCTTATCCATATCTTAGGTGATATAATAATTATTAAGAACAGAACAAATACTGTATCTGATTTTGCATGTTTTTCGATATTTCTGACTTATCTTTTGTAAAACAATGGGCTTTCATTTAAGTAAATTATATAAAAAAGTTATAAGTTTATTCGCTTCAGTACAAGTCAAATAAAATTATTAAAACTTTGCAGGAGTTTGAAATTATGAATGAAGTATTCCCACTTTGGGAATATGTGGTTTGTTCAATGAAAGAACAGATGGTAATAAATAGTGTTCTGTTTTACTTGCGCGATACATGCTGCGGACCGACATAATCCAAGACGATGGTCCATACAGCAGATCCGTCTGCAAATGAGTATCCTCCATATAATTGAATGCACTGATTATATAATTAAACAGGATTGACGCTCAAATAAGTAAGTATTAAATAAAATAGTACTCGTAAAATTTTCGAAAATTGTACCATACGTTTTGTGTATCAGTCACTTTGAGGACCAAAGAAAAAACAATACTAAAGACAAAGCAATAAAAATAAAGAAAAAAATATAGTATGCAATAATAATTCATGTTATCACCAAACAGTCATGCAAACCGTAGACAGCTGAAATTATTATAGTTATGAATTAATTAGTTATTTGATTTTGCGTAAGGAATGTATAATAAGAAAAGATTTATTCATACGCTAACTAACCTAATTTTATCTAACCAAACTAAACCTAGTAACCTAACCTAACCTAACCAAACCTAACCTAATCAAACCAAATCAAACCTAATGACCTAACCAAACCAAACCAAACCTAATGACCTAACCAAACCTAATCTAACCTAACTAAACCTAACCAAACCAAACCACACCTAATAACCTAACCTTACCTAACCAAACCTAAATTACCTAACTTTATCTAATGAAAAAATCCTAACCTAAACTAAATCTAATAACCTCACCTAACCTTCTACACACTAATCAACTAAAACGGAAAATACACTTTGCAAATTAAAAATATCATATACACTAACAGAACAATAAAAAAACATTAATTCATCAAATTCATTGTAATATACCTACTCATTACCCATACACAAAACACCAGAGATCAGACCTATTAACAAAATGCAAAATATTCTTACGTACAGTATTCATCATGCCTATTTCTACTTCTATTATGAAAAAAAATTACAATAAAGAAGTTATGGACATTACACGAAGTAACGGGGACAGGCAAACGAACGGACAGACAGACAAGGAAAATATTAAAATTGGGATTGTTAGTTTTGAACCTGTTCGAAATAATATTTCATAATTTTAATTTTGAACTTCCTTATGTTACATAGGATCACTTCAGGTTCAAGATATGAAACTTTGAGATATTTTTGAGATATTTTCAGATCGCACCCGTGAAAGACTTCAGAAACACCCGTTACACGGGACGAACAATGCGATCCCAAATTTTCGGGAAAAATAGTAAATCATCATCGCCATCTCTCGGCAGACAACTTAACTCGATAATAAAATGTTCTGACCAATGGGAGCCCCGGGAAATACTATAAATCCCGCACATGTTTACGACTGTACGAATAAAATGTTTTTTATTTGTAAACAAACTTTTCATATGAAGCGGGCGCAAGCTGTCGCGTCAGCTTTTGCCCTGCATTTTGTATTAAAAAACTTGCCTCGTAATAATTTAAAGCTGTCGATTTTACCACGCAGCGGTATCGCCCAATTCGGCCCTGGGTCGTAACTTGTTGTACGTGAAATACAATCTAGATTAAAAAAAAGATAATTTATCAACACATGAAATTATTCCGATTTGTATAAGCCCAATTGCAACGATTATAGATAATATAGAGTAAAATTATACATAATAATATCGGCAATTATAATTTTTCACAACTTCCTAACCATCTTTTATGATATCATATTAACCGCATATCACGATGGCAACACCGAAGCAATTAGAAAATCCAACCTTTTCAACATTGTATACTGACGATAGTAAAGTAAATATACGGATTACTAGAAGCCGAGCAAAACTCATTAGCAGCGTCGCTGGAGAAACCCACTCCTCCACAAACACCTGACGCAGAATTTCTCAAACTTTCACTTGACGGTGAGCTCCGGACCCAAACGGTTGTACGCTTTTTGGTGAAGCAGCTCATCGACAAGGCGCCCTGAAGATGAACAGTGAGATCTGTTCGAAACGTCGGCAGACGACTGATCCTGACGACCAGAATTTGACGCGGGTTACCCCCAAAGTAGTTAGAACTAACATACATATATATATATATATATATAATTAATGCAGTCACCGAAGATTACTAATTTAAAATGTACTCAATTTCAGAATTTCAGATTTTATGTATGTATCTCTTCCTATGTTTCCTATAAAATCTCGGATTCACTATAAATTAGTAATCCTCGATGGCTGCATTCAAATTTTTTTTTGGTATATACTGCCTTTGTTTTTACATCCACATATATTTAACAGAAATGTTTCAAATAAAAAATCACATTAAATTAAATATAACCAATTAAATTCAACAAATAATAGGCTATTCCATATATTTCCCGTTTCAATCGGCGGTTTTCTGAAATAAGCAACATTTTTAACTGTAAATAGTTTCGGATATTTTATACCTAGCGTATGTATTTCCGAGAAGCAAATCTCGACGTTTCGTTGAATACTTATTCAACGTCATCAGGAGGACGACCTTTACCTGCGGAGGTGGAGGTCGGAAAATTTAACTTGACAAATTTAAATTTAAATTTCAAATTTAATCTGACAAATTTAAAATTAATGAATTCAATCAATCGGAAAGCTGTAAAACGTAGACAAACATTAAATTATTCATAATTGTGAAAATAAGCTTTCTAATTGATTGAATTAATTAATTTAAAACCTGTCAAACTAAAAAATTCAAAATTGGCGGCATACGAACTGTTAAGATACGGAAATAGTAGTATTGCTTATTTCAGAATACGGCCGATTTACTTCCAGTCAGTCTCTGCTCCCACGCCATCATGACTGGGGCTATGCCTGTATGTTAAATGGATTAGGTAATGTACGTCCCTCTTAACGAAGATACATTTGTTTCGAAACCGGAAAGAATTTTGTATTAAAGCGAATGAATTTTTGATATTTAAGAAGTTAATGTAATGACGTCCAAAGTTTTAAAGAAGACAAGTCAGAAATATTGAAAAAAATGCAAACTTTGAAATCGTTATTTTATTTTTTTATTTTATTTTTATTTTTTAATTTAAAGACTATCGACAGGTCAGAATGACCCTAATGGATAGTCATTTAGGACAAGGTGATTAGTACAGTTACGGTTTACAATGATACATTGAAATAAAGCATTGATACATTATACAATATAAGTATACTACAGTGAGTGATTATAAGATGAACGAAGTTCACATTCTCCGCACGACATAATAGGCATGTAGGCTCCCAGGTCAACTTAGTCTGGAAATCTGTACCCGCGCTTTGTGGCTATAAAATTTCTGTTTAGGTTGATTTCCAATGAGTCCGTCTTACACGCTCAAACTATTTTCGGTCAGGAGCGATATAATTTCTCTCTTAAACTGAGGTTGTGTCATGTGAAATATGTCAATGTTGGGGTTACATGACGTTACCTCGTTGTACTGGTTTAGCATTCTAGGTAGAGGAGAGAAATAACCTATGTTGGTGTTGTAGACCTTTGTGTGGAATAGTGTTTGGGATCTCAGAGACCGGGCAGGTATATTAATATCTATTTGCGAGAGTATTGAGGGCGAGTCTAGCTTGTTGTTTACTATTTTGTGGAGTGTGATAAGGTCTGTGATTTTTCGTCTTTTTTCTAAAGAGATTATATGGAAATTTTCGAGTTTTTTGTCGTTTTATCTCCATAACTATTGATATTAAAGAGATTGTTGCTTGAACATTTTTGACTTATAATTTTGACGGGAATCTACCTTTGTTACACCCTGTATATTGCAGCAGAGTAATGCCGTTGATGCACTTTGGACAACAATTTGGTTTCTGTAAGTGGTTATTAACTAAATCAAAGATCTAAAATCTAAGTGCTCCCAACATTGCATACGCCCTCACCGTAGGGCTAATCCCGTTGTTTAGTTAACTTGTGACGTTGTACTATCAAATGGTAGGACAAAGGCTACATCTATAGCTGGTAGTTTCAGATGGAATTAAATTTCTGTATATGTACCCCCTATTGTCAGGATAACAAGGTTGTAATTTTGTGATTGTCATCCCAATTCTCAGATACAATAAGTCCCGAATACAGAGACAATAATTAATGATTCAAAAGTTGAAGTACGCTTAAAAAGCGTAATTTGCAATACAAATTCTTGTGGTTAGTCTTGTGGTTAGGACTCTCGCCTCGTAATCCAAAGGTCGCGGGTTCGAATCTCACCGCAGATCAGAAAGTTAGTCCTATTTTCAATTAACGTATATTATAGATATCTCACAGAGACGAAACTGTATTTCTTATGGGAAAGCAGGTATAGAAATCATTTGGGTGTACATAAGACTTATGACCTATCTTATGGTTGGCTTAAGTGATCACTTTACACAATGTAACATTCGCCATTTCCACCCATGATAGAATATACCATGCTTATTCATTTTTTGGAAGTTGTATATATGTTCAAATTGCGTGGAGAGCTTTCACATATGAGTTGTAACCGATTAATAATGTCTCTGTGACATAAATCCAGCACTGTTCTGAAAGATTTGAACAAACTCAAAATATTCTGAATAGTACTATTTTCGTAGCACAAGCATTTAGCTTACTTTAAAAATAAAAAGAATATTGATGTGACATGTATTCCGTGTTCGCATCTCTATTTAAAAAAAAAACACATTTTTTAAACGTACTTTAACCTTTAAATCATTTAAGTATCATTATAGATGAAATGTTTGCTTTAATTTATAACTCTAAGAAAAATGATGACATCTTACTTTATTTGCTTTGATTAAATATGTAGATTTGTGTACGAAAAAACGGATTTCTACCAACTTTTAAAATATTACGGGATCGGGATGCTGCGGGATGCAATGAAACACTGCAAATGAATTAAAATTTTATAAATTTAATTAAATCACGAGACACCGTTCTTTAATTTACACCAATTTCATAATTCGCACTAATTATCACTAGAATATTCGCTGCACTTTTGTCTATCGCAACGTCGCATCGCTTTGCTCAGGTTCGCTCTAAAAAAACTCCGCAGGCACGTACCCACTCTACCGCTTATCTCTGGTTAAATGCGCAGGTCCGCTAGTTTCTATGGTCGTGTGTTGCTTCGCCGTTACCGCCGTATATGTATAGGGACTCGTATTCTAGTCGTTTCGCGAAGCAGATAAATTCTGCCAGACCTTTGTAGTAATTTCCACTTTAATGTAAAAGTTGTAGTGCTGTAAAGTCTTTGATTACGTGAAAAATTATTTTTCTCTTACCAACAATAATATAAATATAATTTATATATTCAAGAACACATTCATATTTGTGAGGTTATAATTTTTTCAGAACAAAGTTCTCTGAAATTTTTAAATCAAATTAATTAATCAATTAGAAAGATATACAGAAAAATCTATTCACGAAAAAATATTTGGTTACTAATAATTCTAGGGATTCGAACCCAGGTCACCTCCTTTCCGGGGCCGGTGCTCTGACCACTAAGCTACAGTAACCCTCCATGTTTCCGTGAATATATCGACCATATATGTAGTTCTTATTCTTATTAATTGATTAAATTTTTTTTGTCCATAGAGCAATCCACTTTTTTGATACGGTAGTTGAAACTACTTTGCAATGCCACCGCTAGATGGATGCCAGAATTAATTGAATAATTCATTTTATTTGGACATACTTTTATATATATTCAAGAACACATTCATATTTGTGAAGTTGTAATTTTTTCAAAACAATTATATTTACATTTTTTTATAATATATAATTTACGTGTACTCTTGGAACAATTATATATTTACTTTTTTATATTATTTACATGTACTCAATAATAATTAGTCAATAATAGTGAAGCTGATCTTTAGTGCCTGATAGTGAACTTCTGATGAATTTTATGAAATCAAAATTAATGTAATTTGGGAGAGACCAAAGAGTGACAGAGTGTGACGTAATTGTAAACAATGAATTGCTAGAATATGTGAACGATTTTGTGTATTTGGAAAGTATATTACTGAAGACGGCAAGGTTGAGAAAAATATCGAGAGGAGGTTGTCTGCGGGAAATAAGATAAATTTTCTAAACGCTATTAGGGTCAATAGAAATCTGCCTCACAAAGCAGCCCATGGAGTTCTGGTGTTAACTATAATGAATGGAAGAGAAGTCTGAAATAAAATGAAAATGACTGAATGCGATGGAAATGTGGTCGCCAAGACACATATGGAAAATCTGAAGTGAAGAAGTGAATGTAATGCTGAATGTAGCGTGGTAGATAGAATAAAGATAGGATCGCTGAGTCATGTGGAATGCATGAGCGATGAAAGAATGTTTAAGAAAATATACAAGGCAAGAGTTGAAAGCGGTAAGAACAGAGGGCGTCCGTGAAATACTTAGCACGATCAGATTTAACAAATATTGGGACTATTCAAAACTCCAACAAACGCAGAGCGTGTGTAAAAGTGGTGTGCCTTGATGAAGAATGTGGCATTCTATCATCTCTGCCTACCCCTGCGGGGAAACGGCATGGTGGGTAGTTAGTTAAAGTGTACAATTTTATATAATTGTTGTCAACCAGAACGTAAACCAATGAGAATTTACCCTTCATACAATATTATGGCCTGAATTCATACCTACCCCATACCGTATGCCTTATCCTGTACTCTAATTCTGAACATGGATATTGGGTCGTGTCTCGGTATATTTTTACGAATCGCTGTCTGTTATTTTGATATCTTTGGATTTTGATATTATTAAGAAAAATGATTTTTGTAGATAAATTGAAACATCTTTACAACGTCTCAGTAGTTCTGTCTTCTGCTTCTGCAATTTTTAAGAGGATGAGTCCATCATGGTAGGTGAAGATTCATCAGATTCTTGCCCTTTCTTCAAAGATTCATTCATACCCTTCCACATGTACACGTCATCATCCTTCTTCTCCCATAACAATCTCTCCTTTTTGGTTATTGCAGTAGACCTCTTCTATTCGCTCAAAAAACTGCAAATAAAAATTATAATGAACATGCCCCATTTTTAAACACGAGAAATAATTTTCCTTTAAATTAAAGTGTACATTTGTTACGTGTTTTATTCATATTTGTGAAAAAAAAAATTTTCTATAATTCTATAAGAATTTGCTATGTACATAAAAACTACAATTGAAAGAAGTATAAAATAAGAAACAATTTCTCATTTAAAAAAATATGCGTTTGAATCTTGTATTGCTATATAAGAGGCGCGTGCGCTGGGAACATTGAAGCATGAATTTTTTGTAGACGTATATTTTGGAAAAAAAAAATAGATATCACATATTTATGTTACAGATTTTTATGATATGTTAAAACATGAATGCTATGATAACAATTGTGATAGAAATATTACGTAATATAAATATGTTGTATTCCGATTCTTTTTTCCAAATAATTGGTTACGTAAAAGTCATGCTGCGATGTTCCCACTGCACGCCCCTGCTATGTAATATGTATAATATTAGATTAAAAATGAAATTTTATAGATCTTACAATGTTAATTGTTCAAAACAAGAAATCCTGCAAATAAAATCCGTGCGTCGTTTAAATTTTTAAGTGAAACTCTTTAGTAGGCTAATATGAAATAGTATAGGTATATTTCGTTAAAGCAAATGTTTAAAAAAATATTAATGATCATCAATATTTCATTATTAAGACATATCCATTTTCATTTACTAAAGATAGAATGCCGATAATTTTTTAACTTAACTCAATTTTTATATTTCTATTTAATAGCAGTTTTATCACGAAAATATCCGAAAATTGTTTATATCGTAGAAACACTACCACTACCGTGTAGCGCTGATCTTTGACAGTTTTATTTTTCTCTTAAGTGCACAAAGATGTGGTTCACTTTAAATACGTTTGACTGAAATACCGGCGTAGCCGCGCCTCCACCATTGGCCTCGAGGTGGCCAGCGTAGCAACAAGCAACAGGCGACTAATAAATGTCGATTAACTATCATTTCATAAACATTTTTTTATTTCACGATTTATCTTGCCTGGCAACTATTTCATAAGAGTTCCCAACTAGAGATGGTATTTTAACCGGTGACACACTAACCGTTTATTTAGGTTTATGTCTGAATGCATGTCTGAATCATCGGCACTAGACAAAATTCACATCTAAGTTAGCAATCATCAGTGGGTACAATCAGATACAAATCCCAAATAAGTCTACCGAAAATAACCGGTTAAAATAACGGTTTGACCATCACTATTCCCAACACGAGTTCCCATAAGAGATAAAGCGTAGTATTATTTCTAACAAATAAGACGATCGATAAGCTCTTCATGACGTCAAATATGCCAGGACCGCATATGAGCTATGAGCTTTCTGACTTGTCAATCTCCCCCATTGTCGGCTTCTCGCATAGAAATCTATTTATCCATCTAAAATGTTACATTTTCTATGTCACACGCCCACGACGTAATATGCCATGTCAAAAATATGATTTCGCAGAAAAAGCAAAGTTTATTTTTATTTTGGTGCTCTGTGGGGGACGCGTTTACAAAAAACTGCAGCCCGTACTAAATTAGACTGTTTTTCTATGGTCTTATTTTGTATTATTGATATATTAATCTTAACTCCGTCATACACGTTATCACGGTGTTCCTTCTACGACTTCTAATCATATTTTATTTAATGTCCGTATAAACGTGAAATACGTAATTTTATGTCATTTTAGAAATTAATATTTACGAAATGCCACACCCACGTTTTCGAATATCAAAAAATATATTTTCATAAGTAGGTCGATAAATAAATTCTTTACGAATTTACCGCCCCCACATAAAATATATATTAAAAATAATAATACACGTTAAGCACTTGCCCACACAAAGTACATTGCGAAGCAAGCGTCTTCTAACAAGCAAATTATTAAATGTAAGAATTTTTTATAATTTATTGTCTCTCCTATGAACTATACGCATTATACACATGCGTGCGCGATGTTTATTCACAATAATAAGATTATAATATATGGAAGTATGGCCACAGTATACCCAGAACAGTAGTTTATCTCCGGCCTGTCGGCGAGTTATTAGCCTACTCTCCCATTGACGCCAGGGTTGTCACTTTATTTTTACTCCCTTTCTTTTAACTCGTAGCGTCTGAGATTCCGACGCAAACGGTAGACAAGAAACCCGAAAATGTATGTAATTAGTATACCTAGTTTCTGCACTTAAATTGCAAGAACGCTGATTAACATCAACGTAGACTTCTAAAAACTCCCAGTCTGTGTGATAATCAACACACCTTTTTAGTAAAGCACCACAAACATAAAAAAGGCATTTTTTTCAGGAAGCGCATTTTTTTCTAAAGCGGCGGCTGCGAGCGCGAATGGCACCGAAGGCACGGCCCTTACTGCCGCCGCTTTGTGCCCCCATATTCTATGTCAATGTGTGCGTCGCAGTGCGTGCGTACACGGCGCCGACCACGCACGCACACATTCTAATGGGTAGCGGCCAGTTTGTATGAAAACGTATTACTGCTCTTAGTATACTGTGGTATGGCGGTCCTGAAAAATATAGACATTCATTCGCTTCGCAGTCCATACTTTTTATCTGAAATGTCTGTGTGCATGTCAAAATCGAGTGACAGGCGCATGCATAAACGGGATACTTGGGTGTATATGGGTTTATCTAAGGTGATTTCTATCAGGAAATAAAGGTTAAAATACCCGCGCGCACGAGTGCGCGTTCTTCTTTACTGAATCCTGTTGTTGAGATTACTTTGTTGTAAATTACTTTAAATACTTTATACAATAAATACAGACATTGTATTGGGTGTTACATTGTCATGTGAGATAATTACGCAAGACATCCATTAAACTGAATATGTATAATAAAATATCCGAGTATACATCTTACAGAACAAGATACCACCAGCAAATTCTTAATTATTCTTATTTTCTTCCCGTGGATTATGTAATGATGAAATATACAGCTGTTGAAAATATTAACTTTCAAGTCAAATAAAAGTCACACTAATTTTCCTTAAAATTGAGTGGTTCTTCCAAATTTTAGTCAATTTCAGTAAAGAAAATTGAGCCATACCAATTGCATGCTAAATCTTCTTTAATGAAATTGAGTAAGATTTGGATTTTTTTTTGTGTGTGCCATCACAAAAAAAAAAACAAACTTACGTACACATAAAAGTAACAAAACTACTAACTACTTCTTTAATTCCCCACTACAGAGGCTTCCTAGACTAGCAAACAGATACGAGCAACTGGATGTCTTTGCCAATAACCGTATATTATTCAAACATAATATATTAAAATGTGTATTGAAAGATTACTAGTATTTGTCGAATTGGACATAAATAATTGATTTGTATTTGTACGTATTTGCTGTATCTTTTCACTCTATATTATTAATATTTTGTTTTTGAATTTCTATTACATTATGTTTTTCTTATGCTTCTGCTTTTTATATACTTGCTTTTTACTTTATAATAAATTTATCTTTATATATTTGTATCTGTATTTTAAGTATTTTCTTTCCTCTTTATGTCATTATTATGTTTACGTGTTATTATTTATTTTTCTTTAAACTATATATTCTGTTAATGTACGCTTTACATATCTGTTGTAAAAGCCCTAGGGGCGTTAATTAATAAAAAAAAATCCATAATAATTTTTATCTTCCGGCATGAAATTTAAATATTTTATTCGGTATTCCCATTCCATCCCAATTTTTCATGTTTTCTCACTAATTTTGCACGTCTTACATGTGTTTGACACGATATTCACAGAAAATACAAGTTCCCTGGCAAAAAGTTACAAACCAAGAAATTATTTTCGCGCTACTCTAAAAAGAGAATAATCACCCAATTTGGTGGTACGAATCGGCTGAAATAAAATCACCAAGTCTCATATTGCTATCCGAAACGCCGGCGTGGACTTGATTATTCAACTTCTGCGCGATCAATCCTCGAAAATGGCATTTTTATACTGTTCTCTCGGCCAATTTCTCAGGGCGAACACTGTTCCCGGTCCACCAATTCACTTTCGTACGGATGACTTAATGCTGACGTCACAAATTGCAAATGGCTGCCGAAGGATGACGTGTGTTTTATGGCCCGACTTCTTGAATAGACGGCAGGTGATGGGAACCAAAGGTCGGCGGGCTCGAGGGATCCATTTGACAGTTGCTTCTTGTGGTCGGTGTACATGGAGTGAGATAAATCTAAGTTCCATGTCTCTAGTTGAAACTTTATTTCCTTCAGGGTCTGAGCAAAACGTGGAATGGATAGAATTTAATAGAATACAGATTCATATCGATGAGTGAGTGTGGTACAGTGGAGACAGGAGATGCCTATTGTTTTCACAGGGTCCTGAATAGAAAATGCGAAAATTGATTTTTGTTGTTCAAAGGACATTTTTGCATTTTTTCTGTAAATTCATTGCGATAGTCTTAACCATGGTTAAAACATAAATGGTTAAAATAGTCACATGCATTTGACATTTAAAAAGATTTTGCACCTCAAAAATATCCCTATTGCAACAGACTTACTCCAAAATGTTTCAGATAAATAAATATATGCTATCAATATGTCAGGAATAAATTTGGTTTGAAATTTTCAAGCTGCTTGTAGAAAATTTACAAAAAACACCTATAAAATAAATTAATAAAAATATATATTTCATTATTTTATGCGTAAGCTGCCTTTACTGTTTATATTTCCTTTTAAAATACGTGAGTTTTGCAAGTAAAAGAAAAACAGATTGAAGTGTGAAAAAAAAGAAAATAAATAAAAAATATTTCAGAATATTTTGAGTACCTATGTTCAAATTTTCCAAGAACACAAACCATACTGAATTTTATTACCAGTGGGACATTAATCAAGATATATTATAAATGTTTCATAGTAACAAAGCTATTTTTTAAATGGGAAAGTAGTTTTGTTGATAGGTGTGTAAGTAGGTGTGAAAGTTCGTTACACTGTGTAAAGTGATCACTTTAGCCAGCCGAAAGATAGGTCGTAAGCCCTATAAATACCCAATAAGACTTTTATGCATACTTTCCCGAAAAAAAATATCTTCGACTATATAAGACATCAATAATGTAATATATCATTGTAATCAGCTGTGCCTCTGTGGTTATTCTTCTTCTTAAAATTAGGCAAATCGCCCATAAAGAGCGATTTGTGCTATTTTACATTACATGTAATTTTGCTAAGAAAGGGTATAATTAAGTTTTTACGTTATTTTCTAACAAAAAAAATGATATTATAGGTGTCAAATTAGGTGAGTTTATAGCACGAAGATGACAAAAATTGGTTATGAGTTTAAATTTAACCTTGATTTTGAAATTTAGCTTAGTAACTGTAAAGGGTATTGGAGTTTCGCAATGGGCAGGCTTCCGAACACACTCACATAAAGGAATATCTACTATGTTCAGCCAGAACAAATTATCATCTTAGAGATTACGGAGATAGTTTGTGGTTATTCCACTATATTTTTAGTAACACCAACTTGCTAATCTATATCTTTACTAATATATAAAGAGGTTAAGTTTGTAAATTTGGATGTAGGAGGCAATCTCCGAAACTATTCTTACGATATCAAAAATTCTTTCACCAATATTTAGAATAAACCTTTAAGGTGGACATAGGCTATATATTATCCCATTAAAATAAAAGGGATTTTCGTGGTGACCTATTATAAAACTAAAGTCGACGAAAAAATGGTCGAGCGATGCGTTTTTTACAAACTATGCCTTAACGATAAGAGATATTTAAATACTTTCTATTGAGAAATTGTACAATTCAAAAAGTTCTATAAAAAATCTACGACGGCATATATCTATATGTTAAGGTTAATACAGAAATTGATAAAATATGACTAAAAGTAGAAGCCAGTATAAATTAAAGGTGGAAGGGTGATGTACATCTGAAGGTTGATATTTGATGATTGCGTTGATGTAAAACTAATTGATTGATTAAGGCTCTTGAAAAATGGCGCTCGGACAGGACATACGTTTGACTCCGACGACTGAATAATCGTTGATTAGAAAAAAACATGTGATCATATATGCTCATCTCGTGTCGTGCCGGGAAAGCTCAGGCTGAAATGAAAATGTACCAATATAATTGGGTATGCATTACATCTGTCAATTCCAACATCCCCCAGGGTGTCGACATGCGGTATGTAAGATTTACATAATGTATTCATGAAACTTCAATAGAGGTGAATATTGATCACGGCGATAGAACAGTGGTGAATAATTTCGTATCGAACTTCTTAATTTAATTAATCAATTTATTATTAAAATTTCCTTTACAACAATGAGTAAATGACAAAATAATCATAAATTTGACTTAAAAACAGGGGTGAAAATATTGAATACAAATAATAAAGGCTTAAAATTAAATATTTTAGAAATTTTTACATTAGGGAAGCGATGATATTAAAGCACCTCTCATAAATAACCAAATCGATTTTCCATACAGCCCTTTGTTCAATTTAATTTTCACAAAAAAATTGGTAACAACGCCCCTCTGACTCCCTCTCCCTCGTAGATTCCTGATCGTTCTGTAGGCAAGTTAGTGCGTGCTAGTCTTTGACAAGATTAAAACGCAAGTGATAAATATTGGTGAAAGATTAACAGTACTATGGTTGTGGTGTATACACCACAAGTGTTGTGAACATAGTAGTATAGTGTTGGTCCTGACGAAGAGACGGGTACCTACGTCTCGGAACAGGTAGACCTAAAATCTGGTAGAGGTTTATACTAATTTAACTAACACTCTGTAATAATGTCTAACCATAAAGTTTTGAATAACAGATGACGATGGCTTTGAGGCTGAAATTAAGATCAATTTGAAATTGCTGACTAACAGATTTATTTTGAGATTATAGTGACATCATAAGCGTCACTTTTTGTGACATCATCAAATTTATGTAAGCTTTTTATGGCAAGCAATTTGGCGTCGGTTCCGAATGTCACCCAAACAATGTGTCTGATAGATTGTCACTACTTTTTTCGGTCCATCAATTTATTTAATGTAGCCTTATGGATGCAGCAATAACGTATAATGCGATAGTGGGTCTAAATTGCCAGATCATTTTGATACTGGGTTATGGGATTTGGCAGAGGATGGCCATTTCGGAAATTATTGCGAATAGGTAAACCGTTACTAATCGTAGAGTGCCAATAAAAATTATTGGATGAAGAATTATGTTCTTAGATTGACTATATTTTTGTGGTAATAAATAATTAACTGGATAAATTCTCTTGTATTCTGACAAATCGATCCAAATGTCATTGTCAGATCACTGAGATCTCCAACTTTGTTTTCTGCGAAGGTTTATTAATTTACAGGATATCCTTTTTTACTCCCTTTCTTTAAATTTGTAGCGTCTGCTTGCTTGACGCAAAAACTTTGGATCGATTTTTAACCCATTTCCCGTGATCCAATCGTTCTGAAACTTTGCAAGCAGACTCGTGGATCAAGAAGATCTATCAAATTTTCATTAAAAAAAAAAATAATTATAGTAAAATTTCGGATTTTTCAAATTTTTAATGGTTTTTTCATACAACTTGTACGAAACCCGAAAATGAGAAAGGGAGTATTGTAAAAACTTAGTTTTTATGGGTTAATTTTTTACTCCCTTTCTTTTAGCTCGTAGCGTCTACTTGCTTGTCTATCGAAAAAACTTTGGATCGATTTTTTACACTTTTCCCGTGATCCAATCGAGCTGAAACTTTGCAGACAGACTCGTGGCGACGATAAAAATAATCTAACAAATTTTCTTTTAATTTTTTAAAAATAATTATAGTATAATTTTGAATTTTTCGAAATTTTTTATAACTCGTTTTCGTAGCGTCGCTCGACTCGAGCCCAACGCGTGGGTTAAGCGCCAAACATGTTTTCACTAATAATTGAGAAAGGGAGTATAATAAAAACTTGGTTTTTATGGGTTAGTTTTTTGTTAACGCCAATTTTTAACATATACATTATTCGTGATACAGGCTTAGTTATATTGTATTGTACGTCGTCATCATCATCATCATTGTTGACTTTACAACTCTGATGGATCTTGGCCTTCTGAAGAATTTCCTCCACTGATTTCGGTCTTGTACCAGCTCTCTCCAGTTCTAGATCTTCAAGGTCAGATATGTATTTGTGCACATTGTTACTCCGTCTTAGTTTTGACCTTCTTAAGCTCTTTCGTCTTGTTGATCTTAAATTCAGCAAGGACTTCGGTGCTTGATGTTCAGTTATTCTATCCACATGATCCGGTCTCCGAAGTCTTTCCAGTTCTATAAAATTAAATTCTGTGACGTTTAGCTCCTTAAACAAAATATAAAGCATATTGTTGTAGCGCCTGCGCCGTGGTCTGTTGTCTAGAACCCACCCAAAGATACGCCTCAAAATTTTCCTTTTAAATTCAATTCAATTTATTTATTTTTTATATAACATTTACATTACAAATACAAATTTTAATTCGTAAATGTTATAAGTAAGTTAGAATTATATAAGCATATATAAACAAAAGCAAATATTAAACATATATAAAATCATTCACATCAAAGGTGTAGGAGAATCCTGCTTCGGAATACCCTCTCAGAGACATGGAACAGATCGACATCCAGAGTAATATTGTTCAGCATAGCAGTAGCTCTTCTAACAGGCATAACCACTGGCAGGTTGGTCCTGTATAATGGAATGTGAAACAATCTATGATGACGCTGTCTTAGGTAATTATCGGGAACATACAAACCAATGCTCCGCATAATTTCAGGATTACCAATCATATCGCGTAACAATCGATAAAAATGCGTAATCAGATACACATTCCTTCTAGTCTCTAAACTGTTGTAGCCAAGCATACCCTGGAGGAACTCGGTTGGGTTAAGCCAAGGATAATGCCCGTACCTTAGAAACTTTGTTTGTACTTTCTCTACCATAAGTGAGTACTTAAGCTCATGTGGCTTCCAAATCATCGAGCCACTCTCGAGTCTACTTCGCACCAAGGAGTTGTAAAGAGTTCTCAGTACGCGGGTATTTTCGAAAACCCTAGCTGTACGCAGAATAAATCCTAACATTTTCAATGCATTACCACTGACCGCCTCTATGTGGTCGTGAAATGACAGGTTGCTCACAAATCTAATGCTAAGATTATTAATCTTCAAGTTCTCGCTCGTTCCTCTTAGTCATGTCTCAGCTGCATATGCGAGCATTGGTCTGATGAGTGTTTAGCATACTAAAATTTTATTAGTGTTATCAGAGAATCAAGGTACATGAATCTATGCACCCTTACCTATCGAGAATATTCCACACGTTTGCAGGTACTCTTATTTGCTGGTTATTTGTGTTCACTCTATGGTTGTAGACGTCCGATGTCATTGCATTCTATATAAACTCCTAGATTTTTGGAATTTTCACGTATGTTTTCGTGTATTCTACTGATTTCCAGGTATTTCTAAGTTATCTAAATCGTCCAGAGTATTGAAAAATATTATTAGAATTTACAGACACCTCATTGGCCGTGTCTCCGGTTGAGGGTCCGCCACCCCTGGCCGGCCAAGTGCCCCTGGATATATGGTGGCATTATCCTGGATTAGATACGTCTGTGGAGACTTTTTTATTGCGCTCGGGGTCGCTGATTAACCGACGGGGAAGGCGGTCCGCGACTCGCCGAACAAACTGCCTTCAATTTATTTTGTCGACCGATAATAATGTGCGCGTAAACGTTTAATTGCTGATCGGGGCATCGAGGATTTTTCCCGTTTATGGTTTTCGATGGTGTGTTTCTGCTCGTCGAATGTACGTGCGCGCCCACACCCAAATGACGCCAATCGTTTACGGTGTCAGCAATCAGAACAATCAATCGTGTTGTAACATTCTCGTATAAGTCTAATTTAATACCAATATGCAAATGTATGTAGGTATTATACGAGGTGTATCAGAGCTAGCAGCAGAAACTTTGCCGGTAGGTTCCTGACTATGTTATGAATCTAAATATCAATAGTTACGAAGATATGCAATATCAAAGTTTGCATTATTTTTCAATATTTCTTACTTATTTTTTGCAAAAAGTTGAACGATCATTACAGTAACTTATATCGATTATGAAAAATTCATTTGCTTTAATGCAAGTCGAATAAAATGATAAAAACCTTGCAAAAAATTGTAAAAAGTTATTTTTTACAAGGTTTTTATTATTTTATTTAAGTTGTATTGAAGCAAATGAATTTTTCATAATCGATTTAAGTTACTGTAATGATAGTTCAACTTTTTGAAAAAAATAATTCAGTAATATTGAAAAAAAATTCAAACTTTGATATTGCATATCTCCATAACTATTGATATTATTAGGTCATGGTTGCTTGAAAATTTTCGAATAGTAGTCAAGGCAAGAATCTACTTATAATCATACTCGATATAATTAACTGTAATGATAGTTCAACTTTTTGCAAAAAATAAGTCAGAAATAATGAAAAAAATTCAAACTTTGATATTACATATCTCCATAACAATTAATATTAGGTCATGGGTGCTTGAACATTTTAGACTCATAACATGGTCAGAAATCTATCGGCCAAGTTTCTGCTGCTATCTCTGGGACACCCTGTACATACAAAATCTATAGGCATTACAATAGATGACGAACTCAGATGGAAAAATATATTGCCTTATTGTATTGAAAAATTAACATTCTAAGAAATGTACTGGAATTGAAACGACCGCAAAACGTCTACTTTGACTTGAGCCGAAGGCAGATTGCACATGGAATAATAGGATTGGGTAGTGCTACCATAACATTGTTCGATCCATTGACAAAATGCAAAAATCAATACTCAGAATTATGCACAAAACCACAAACACGAATCTGAACCACTATTCATACATTTTAAGGTATATTTAAGGTATATTTTAAGGTGTTACAGAGTCACAATGCGTTATAGGTAGATTCTTGCCTTGACTATGAGTCGAAAATGTTCAAGCAACCATGACCTAATAATATCAATATTTGCGGAGATATACAATATTAAACTTTTAATTTTTTTCAATATTTATGACGTACATCTTACAAAACGTTGAAATATCATTACAGTAATTTATACCGATTACGAAACATTTATTCGTTTCAATACAGTAAATAAAATATAAAAACCCCTAAGAATTCCAATTGGAACGTTTTCCAACTGAAATTATTTATTTATTTATTTGTTTACGCCCATTATAGGCTTTTACATATCAAATACTACATAAAATTCAAAAAGTATATACATTGAACAATATCAGTTATATGCAGTAGAATATAAAATATATAAATATAAGTACATGTATAAGCAATAAAACGTATAAGCAGTGAAAGTAACAGATATAAGCATTAAAATATGAGTATAAAAATTAAAAAAATTAATTAAAAATATAAAATACAGAGCAGTAATGTGTATAAGAAAAAAATATATTTCACACCATTACATGAATATATTAACAGTTGAAGTTAGTAATGAAATAGTATTGTCTCTTTAAGTGTAAACTTTATTTTCACTAGATTGTCATTAAAAACGTCAACCATTTAACCAAATTCATTACCAGTCTTTAATATTCTGCTAATTACAGCATTTGACTGATAATTAAAACTGGAGTTGTGGCAATGAAATGTGACAATTTGTCGAGTTCTATGTAAGGACGGTATATTATAATTGATACACGCTACAAGATCAGGGCTGTCCAACATATTATTTGCAATTTTGTAAAGAAGAACTAAATCACAAATTTTTCTTCTATCATATAAGTTGAGTAAGTTAGTGACTAAGTTAGAGTAAGTTAGAAGGCTTTAATCGTTTTATTTGACTTGTATCAAATGGAATGATTTTTTTATATTCGATATAAGTTACTGAAATGATAGTCCAACATTTTACAAAAATTAAGTCAGAAGTATTTAGAAAAAAAAATGCTGTGTGTGTGTGATGATGTCAGCAACACGTCAGCCCTGATGAGGGACCCTGCAATGGGATCCGAAACGTCGGCCAGAGAGGTCACATATATACGGCAGAATATACCAGAAAACTATACACAGAAGACATTAATGTGATATCTGTTTTTGACTAGAGTATGAAGAAATATAGTTTTTTTAATATAAAAAAACTGCTCACAAATAGGAATAAAAATTTTAAATAATTTTCAGGCGAATTCTAATGTATATCTTAATAATTCTGATTAATGTCATATAAACATAAAAAATTGAATAATACTAGGTGAAGAGACGACTTGCCCCGAAACCAGTTGATTATTCAATAAAAATAGTTCCCTGGTTTGGAGATGTAGGTAGCGGGATCACATCCCAGTGAGAGCCAAATTTTTTCGATAAATAATTTTTTTCTGTATATTTTTCTATTTAATAAAATATAATACCAAAGGACGTCTAAGGACCCTCCTCTATATTGGCCAAATAATAACTCCAAAATATGTTACTTTACCAAACAACCTTAATGGTTTTGATATCAAATAATGTCATTAAAATTCGAGAAAACTCAATTAATATTCGCGAATACGCCCCGTTTGATCTCGGGAATTACCTCCTCATTGTATTGAGTTATACAATGTTTGTTTGAGAAATGATAATTAATTTTAATAGTCGAGTCGCATTATTAATATTATGTATGAAAATTACTGCTCGAACATTTCATAGTAAACAATATTTGAACTACCATACCCGTGAGCTGATAGTTACAGCACACATTATTAGTCAATTTCATTGTTATCCTATAAGTGGGAGGGGCGGGTGGGGAAAACGCGTAACCCGACCCCTAAGTAAACAACACGTTCTACTTTAAATATTATTAAATTTTAAACTTAAATTATTAACCAGTAAAAAATGTCGTAGGTACTTTACATATTTCGGCCGCCAGTTAAGGCTACAAAAACAGCGCTATCTAGAAAAGCATGGCGTCTTTATAATGATGGACATTATTAAATAGAGAGTTATTTTTAGGCTTTCTCTCTCCTAATATCTGACGTTTGCTCTTAGAACGATCCGGTGGGTAGCGTTTGTGACAGACATTGTTACGTAGGTAAATACTTTTTTTTGTACCTCATTTTATACACCTCATCATTATTTGTGCCATCTGGTAGTATATGTCCATACAGCATGTATGGACATAAGTCAATGTTATATTCAAGAACACATTCTTATTGTGAAGTTGCAATTTTTTCAGAACGAAGTTCTGTATTTTAAAGCAAATTAATTAATTAATTAGAAAGACATACAGAAAAAAAAATCCACGAAAAAATATTTGGCTGCTACCGGGATTTGAACCACGGATTTCCTCCTATCCGGGACAGGCGCGTTATCCAATTACAGCTATAGCGGCCTTGTACATTTCCGTGAATATATCGACTTTATCTGTAAGTCTTATTTATCAATTAATTAACATATATCATCCATTTTTTTAGCAATCCACTTTTTCTGGTACGGTAGGCACAAATTACTTTGTGTAACTGCCGCTAGAGAAAGCCAGAATTTACCATTTAATTATTTTTTTTATTTTTGGACACATTTGATACAACATACATATATTAATTTGGTTTTTACAAGTCAATGTTTTCGTTTCATTTAATAACTTTTTTGAAATCATACTAATTTTGAAAACGGAACAAGATCAGCGTTTGCAAGGGAAGTTACAGACAGACAACGAAATTGTTATATTTAAATTGTTATGAATTGAGAATTGCTTCTGAAACATGTAAACTTTTCGTTATAAAAATTAATGCTGGTTAAAATAATGTCATACTTCAATTTCAATTCTACAGACCGAATATTAATTTTTGATTAGACTTCAAATAATTAGGTACTGAATATATAATAAATTAGCAGTTCCACAAACACGCATGCGTATATGCATATGTAGTAAATAGTATACTGCATTAACAGGTAAACATAAACCACTGTTAGATCGTAATTAAGGCTGTAGATTCAATACGTAAACCGGAGTACAGGTAGGCAAATTAATCTTAAAGGTGTTCGACTTCGCTTTACTCTCGTCGAGAGCAATCGTGATCGTGAAACTGCGGTTAATTGTGGAGTACTTTTTAGAAATCTGGCGCCACCTGTTTACGTAAAACTATGTGGCTAAATCCAAGATAATGGTCCCATTGCATATACAACGAAAATGAGTATTTCACTATATTATTGAATGTGCTAATAACAAAATAAAAGATAATTTACGTTTAAATAGTAAGTATTAAATAAGATATTACACTTTAAAGTTCCGAAAAATGCACTGCATATTTTGGCATTTCATAGGCAATATATGAGGTTAGGTCAGGTTATTAGGTTTGGTTAGGTTAGGTTATTAGGTTTGGTTTGTTTAATTTGGATTACGATTATTTTAGTTAGATTAAATTAACAGGACGTTAAATTATATAGTGAAATACATCTTTTCATTATATGTAACGGGACCATCATCTTGGATTATTCCAACTATGTCTTTCCCCTGGTCTACATTAGGAGGTACATACTTATGACAGACTACTTAAATATATAGGTATGAACTAGCGGATATTTCCTGGTTTGTGCTTTAGTTCTACTACGTTTGACTACTGTTTAAAAATATTGCTACAAGCTTGTAAATTTTTAGACAGTTATGAAAAGGTCAAATAAAATACCCTTAAATATAATTTCTTAGTCAGTAAGTCGCGCTTTGTTACAAAATGAGGTTTGATCTTGAAAAGATTCAGTTTGGAACAAAAAAACAATGTTATATGAAATTCGCTTGTTTATTTGGGGATTTAATTATGCAAGAATAAATAAATATGTATTAAATATATGCGTGGGAGGACGTACTTCCGCTGTGCTCCAGTCCTCATGCCCAAAGAAGGGGTTTATTTCAATTCTGTATAATTTTATACTCTGATACGTACGGATTTTCAATTAGATGAAAAAATACTAAATTACAAACGTTCACTGCCCAAAATAAAAAAAAATGCGAAAAAATTTTTTTTACGTAAAAAAACTTTACTATAAAGAAGTTATGGACGTTACACGAAGTTACGAGGACATACAGATAGACAGATGTACGGATGAACGGACAGACAAACAGACAACGAAATTATCGTAATTTGGATGACTTAAAATTAGGTTTTTTCGACATCCACAGTACTAAGAGCGATCACAGTATGCATATGTCAATAAAATGAAAAGTATGCAACACTTTTTCTCAAACACCAACAATCGCTTGCGCAATCTTACTTTAATGTATCATTTTATCTTCACGTTCTCATTCTATTCTTCTCTTCTATCCTTACATCATTTTATTTACCACACAAAAAAAATCGACGCACTCTTTTTATTTTATTGGCATATTTATCTTAGTACTGCGGCTCATTAAAACATACAAAAAACATTCATTTCAATGTTTATTAAAATTAAAACATTATATTATGATCAGAGTGATCAGATACGCAATCAGCAGGCAGCTCAGGTAACACGCAAGGGTCGCCGCACCTAATTATAGGGTCTTGACATTTTGATTTTATTATTCATTCGTGGGCCTAAGAGAAAAAGTCACTGAAAAAAAACCAAAATATTTTCTATTCATCAATTTTCAGCATCATAATCCTGTAATTATCATGTCCCGTGATTTTTAACGGGTGTACGTGTAGTGAGAACATAATAATCTAAATTTAAAAATATATTGAAATGCATACGGAAGGTCGCCCTGTAAAAAAAAAAAGTAAATTTATCATTCGATTCCTTTGCCAAAATAAATTATGTCACCGGCTTACTTCCAGCGATAAAAACACATTCAAACATTATTTTATCTCTAACGAGCGAATAAATAACTCAACATGTTAACTAGTACACAATATTATTTGTTAAAGTTCACATGAATCTAGTGAGGGTAGCTATCTAGTGATGCATTTATCTATCGCATCCCCTGGGACCGTTGGAACACAAATCTTCCCCCAAGTTGGGGACGGTAGCCAGTTTATCTGGGGGTTGAAAAAATATCGATTCGGCGCCGGAATGATATTGTGCGGTAGGGTTGTCAGACGGCACCGAACCCGGTTCTTACATATTTCAGTTTTCATACAAAAACTGGTTCATGCAATGCTTATCTATTACACTTTCACATTTCTTAAGACATAACATAACACGTTGCTTATAAGAAACATCACCTTGGGAGCCTGAAACTCAAATGGAAATTAGACGATTTTTTTTACAAGAATGTGATGGATTATTTTTTTTATTGGCAATTATTAAGGTGAAAAAAGACTGTATCATATCTATACCTGTGAAATTATGTCCTCCGCCGTGGCTGAGAAGCAATTTTTCCCTGTGCACATTTGTTCGTGACAGAAAAAAGAAGATCACGTTTTTATTTAGAAATGAATTATTTAAAATTTAGCATACGGATTTTTTTATTAAATATGTCATTTGCTAATAACAATTGTTCAAAAAATAATTTTAATAAATTAAGCGTTGTTTCGTTTACAGATTAACACAATAATTTATACACAACGTTCTAATATTGCCTCTGAAGATGATGGTCGTGCTCATCGAAAGCGCTTAGGCTTATATAACTCAAATTAGTGGAATGAAACGTGTGTTAATAATTTTAATGAAGTTTTTTCTAATTGCATCATATTTTTACAAAAAAAACGATTTATTTCAAAAATCAGAAATGCTTCATTTCAGATATTTAATTCGTAAATAAAAACATAATCATTTTTCTATGTTGGACAAAAATACACTAGGAATGTTGCATTTCGATCACTACGGAGGAGCTTCAGTTGAATTAAGATATCATGAGAAGAAAATGATTCATATATCTACGCAAAAAAGTATGTAATGTTTTTTGGTCCATACATTTGGTCTGTCTTTAACACCCTACTCCGAGTCGATACAGGGCAGTTAGAACCAAGTTTTCAGAGAAAAGGGATAATCTATCAATGAAAAAACAAACATTCCGAGGGTATTTAGAAAGTAAAAGAAATGGAAAAAAATAGTGTCTTGTCTTTCCATTTATTCACACTTATTTTTTTAGATTTAGATTGCTAGAAAATTAATCATTTACATTTATTGCTAAATTATTAAAATTAATTTTATAATATTTTTGAAAAACTTAGAAACCTGTAGTATACAGGTTGATTTTTTAGTCATGGCACTGAACAATCGGCCACTGATCAATCTATTGCTAGCATATTTTTTGTTATAATATATATTATAACAATATGCATAGAGTGATAGGCCAGAAAATTATTTCAAAAAAATAACGCAATTTTTAATTATTTTATGGAAGAGAATATTGTTGTATGTTGTATTAATCACGTTTTAGTAATTAGAATGATTCTGTCGATGCCCTTCATAAACTGAAATAAGCAGGTGAAATTTTGGAAAGCTTTAAAAATGATTTTAAAATAATAATTTTATTAATGTGTAAAATTTACATTTATTTTAAACTTCAATAATCTGTGCGTGGTATACATAACTAATTCTGTGCATCACTGACGTTAAGTGTGCTGTTATATTACCATCTAGCGTGAAGCGACTCGTTTAATTTTGTCTCTTTCTCGCTCACCAATGTGTGTATTGGTACACTAGAAATAGTAGTGATGTAAAAGTACTAGAATCACACTACGCCAGTTGAAATTGAGCAATTGTACGAGTATATTCACCAAGGAATTTTCGACTCAAGACAATTTCCGAGACATGAATTTCGCTCCCGCGGGATTTTTTTATTCGGGATTCTTTTGACACAACTATATAGTCCCCGTGTGCACACCATGCTCTAGAAATTCGCCGTCCTTTGCCTTATTTAACTGTTATTATTGACCATCGTGTGAATTAGATTTTATCTAGATTTTGTCTCTCTCTAAACCTGCTGGTTTTATTGTCAAAGTCATGTTTTATTCCGTGGACGTGTGCTTATAAAGCTCGTCAAAAGTCTTACTAAGTCTGTTAGTTTCGTTTTTCAAATAAAGTTTTTTTTTAAATTAATTAAACATGAAAGAAATTCATTTGAAAATCATTTAATCTTTGTAATATTTCAAGCAAAAGCTTTTTAATTAGACGTTTTAGTAATTAATTACCTACTTTGTGAATGGAAATTGGTTTTTTTATTATTTTTGTGGTTATTTACAAAATTGTTTAATATAAAATATATAGTAGGTTAAATTTTATGATTTACTATATAAAAACAGTATAGTTTAAAACCGGTGTCGATAACTATACACAGTATATTATTCACACGACTCATTATGGTATTTTATCGATATTACAGTGCATTTGTTTTTCTAGCGAATCTATATTTTCACTATTAGAAAAAATATATTTTACCGGTCCGGCAGTGAAAACATGTCAATCAATGAATTGACAGATTCATTGCGCATTATAACTGGTGAAACTATATTTTGTCCACGAATGCACGCATTTCTCTAAGCTTAGGTTAGGTTAGGTTAGGATAATATTATCTGATATATAATGTCGATATGCACAGAAGAAATGAATAATGCACTAAGAACCTTTTTCACGCAATAACTTAAATCTTAAATTGTTATTCTAAGAGTTTAGTCTCAATCCGGAAATAAACATCTGTCATAATCTGTCAAATTTGTTTTTAATGACAGTTCGGAAACCAATATAATTTCACTAGCAAGATATCAGTTATAATATTTGTCACTGGTTTGTATTAATTTGTATTGGTGAAAATCTGCTTGGATTTGATTAGATTGGCCTTGAATATAATTTCACTACAACGCCAATGAAAATATAGACTCACTAGAAATATAGATTTACTGTAATATCGAAAATCTCAAACCTGGTTTTTCCTAGCTGTACCGAAAATTTCTTAAACCTTTATCATTATAAAATAGTTAATTAATTATAATATAAATATCTACACATATTTATTATATATGGAGGTCTCAAGATATAGTCTCTACATTTTTTTTATGAAATGCTAGAGTAAAAAATATTACATATTAGAAAAAAGTTACACGTTTGAAGACGAGCAAAGTCCTTCGCAATTTCTACAAATTTTATTACCTTTATAAAATGTTCGTTGCGAAATTAAAATAACAGTTATAAATAACCACATTCTTAACTAAGATATATTAAAGATATCTCACAGAGACAAAACTATTTGTATGGGAAAGTACATATGTAAGTTTTTGGGTAAATAAATGGCTTATGACCGGCTGGCTTAAGTGATCACTTTACACAATGTAACGTTCAATTCCACCTATGATTGACCACCATTTCCATCAAATTTTCAAGTTGTATGCAGGGTTATTTGGAACATATGAATAACCTCGCAGGACTATATACCTGCCTTGATCAGGAAATGGAATTTCTGCAGGGTTTAACTAAGATAAATTACAGAAGTCTTACAGAGACGAAGCTATTTACATGATATTGGTGAACGTTGCATTGTGCAGAGTGATCACATAAGCCAGCTCAAACATGTTGTAAGCCCTGGGCCCTCGTATAAATGACTTCCCCCATGGCCATCGTTTAAAAGACTTCCATACACGTTTCTTATATAAACAGATTCATCTCTGTGAGACTTTTTAATTACTAATTCGTCTTAATTATATAATTTGACATTTACTGTTATGTTTTCTTCTTCTTATAGTGTCATCTCCTATCGAAGGTCGGCGATCATTCTGTCGATTTATTTATCTTCATATTGATTCATGCCAGTAGGAGAAGGAGCCGGTCATCTCACTAGGAAGAACCTGTGCCGAGATGAGCAGCGTACAATGTAATGAGAACAAAATAATATAAAAATAAAACAAAATACTACTGAACTATAATAGTCATCAATTGATTGAGGATAAAAAATATAAAATTTGGACGATAGATATTATTGAATACAAAAATAATAGTAAAAGTTAAAAGAATATATGTAAAGAATCATATGTATGTATAGTAACAACTTGTAAATATTATTACCGCAATACGGAAGTTCAGTTACACTTATACACAAGCCCCTTAAGTAACGCAGCCATAAGATGCGACCTACGCTTCTTATACCACTTATTTTTCCTGGATGATGAGTTCTTTTCTTCTTCATCAGCCTTCGTCTTTCCACTGCTGGATACAGGCCTCTTCCTTATTTTTTCCATTCTTCCCTGTTGTTGGCTAATTGTAGCCATTTCTTTCCCCCCACAGCGACAATACCATCGGCCCATCTCTTTTGAGGTCTTCCGATGCCTCTTTTATTTTCCCAAGGTCTCCATTTCAGAACTCTGGGAGGCCATGTTGTAGTATCCTGTCTTGCAACGTGTCCTGCCCATTGCCATTTTAGCTTCGCTACACGATCCATGATATCCACTACTCTAGTTCTTCGCCTAATTTCGTCGTTTTTAATTCTAATCTCTTAGGCTTACTTCAAGCATGGATCTCTCCATGGATCGTTGCGTGCATTTGAGCTTTTCTATACTTTTCTTTGTAAGGGCCATAGTCTCCAATCCATACGTCATCACTGGCAGTATTCACGATTCAAAGCTTTTTCTTTTTTGGCTAATTGGGATCTCTTTGTTCTCGAAGATATGTTTGAGTTTGCCAAAAGCAGCCCAGCTCATTCCTGATCGCCTTGGCAATTCTGCTGTTTGGTTCTCTTTGTTGATTTTTATCTTGTGTCCTAGGTATATATGGTGATCTACTATTTCAATATTATTACCATTGATTATGACGATTTTGTTCTCTGGACTCAAAATTTTTGTTTTCTTTATATTCATCTTAAGACCAACTTTGCTCGAAGCTTCGTGTAGTTTAGACTATATTATGGTCCGCTCATAACATGTCCGAGGTACTCCAGCTTTCTTACAGTCTGCAGGACTTCTTAGTCTTTGCCATTCTCCGGAGGACTTCAACATTCGTCATTCTGGAAACTTTCAATATGCGTCTATAGAGCCACATCCCAAAAGCCTCGAGTTTGTGGATAAGTTCATGGTTTAGTGTCTACGCCTTCACCCCTACTGTTATATTAAGTTATACAACCACACTTACACTGTTATATAAATGATGTCAAATAAAAATATCCAAATCATCATCATCATCATCATTCTTGGCACTACAACCCTTGGTGGGTCTTGGCCTCCTCAATAATTTTCCTCCACTCATCTCGGTCTAGTGCCAGCTCTCTCCAGTTTCGAAGGTCTAAGGCAGAGATATCTTTGAGGACGTTGTCACTCCATCTTAGTTTTGGCCTTCCTAAGCTCCTTCGCCCTGTTGGCCTTGAGTTTAGTAGGGACTTTGGTGCTTGATGCTCGGACATTCTCTCCACATGGCCCAGCGACCGAAGTCTTCCAAGTTTTATAAATTTTGTCACGTTTAGCTCCTTAAATAGAGCTCATTGTTGTAACGTCTGCGCCAAAGTCCATTTTCTAGAACCGGTCCAAAGATACGCCTCAAAATTTTCCTTTCAAAAACATCCAGTGCTCGCTCATTCCTCTTAGTACCCACATCTCAGCTGCGTACGTGAGCACTGGCCAAAAATATCCAAATAAATATTTAAATAAATATAAAAAAAATTCACGGAATTTTTCACACCAAATAAACTAATAAAATTAATGAATTTTGTTTATTTTTTTGGTTGGACAGCGCGTTTCAGAATGGTTTCACGTTTCACGCAATGAGAAATGGTTCAAATGTAGCCCCGGTAAAAAGACAGGCTAGAGAAAAAAAATTACAGTGAAAATTTCGCAAGGGAGGGTCTATGACAGATTTATGGTGCTGACAGCTCCCGCCGATCCAGTGCTGCTCAAAATGCCGTGCGCGGGTCATTTCGCTTAATCCGTTTATGTATTTCGAAACTAGATTTTATTCATTCTGTATGGTAATTATTTCACACACGTCGCGTTTAATTTATTGCGGTAAAAACGATTTTCAGAACAATTTTGATTTATTAATTTATTTAATAAAAATATCAAACATTTTTTTTCGAGACTGTCTACAGAACAAATGTGTTGTCCTCGGAACCCACGCACTATTTACTTGTGCAGTGATATTATATCTCCTGTAACTTTAAAAAGATCTTCTTCTTCTTCTTCTTTTTATTTTAGTAGATCTGTTGATTTGTAATACAGAAAACTACGCCTCCTGGGATGACGAACTCCAGAGATCCCTCCATCTTTTTCAGAAAACCAGATCCGTTCGTGTATCGAGTGACCCTCCTCCTTTCTCATCCGCGCTTGGGACCGGCCATGGCGGAGTTTTAAAAAAAATCAATCCTCCTTATTTAGAATGTACGTCTGCCTGTCCGTAACTTCTGGATTACTATATAACACGGAATTACAACAGCAACACTGAGCAGCAAGGAACACGAATACACCAAAAATCTCGCCATTAAAGAATTACTACTGTAAATTGTGTAGTTTATATGTCGATGAAATTAGTTTAAAAAAATCAATTTGAAATTAATTAATTTAAATAAAGTATACTTAATTTAAATAATCAAGCAGTTTTCTATTCATAAATTTTCAGCTTTAAAATCCCACAATTATTATGTCCCGTGATTTTTCCCGGGTTTTTGCTAGCTATAACATCATTCTATATAGCGTTTCTAATTTCCAAATCATAAATTGTGTATTGTATAATACGATATTCCTCTACCAGTAAAAAAATATTTTCGCACTATTAGGGTTATTAACGACCTGTACGACTTGATAATCTGAATGAAAAAAAAATGGTTGTGTTACCTGGATACGCGCGTTAGAAGCTAAATTTCCTTTCAATGAACATGCGCCTTATGTCTAGATGAGTTGCAACGCAAGGTATACAACATAGACTAGAATAACCATCAATGACAGTTTTCCATCAACCCACGTACCAAATTGCATTTTGCTTGTATAAAAAATTAAACGATGTAATAATAACGTGCATATTATGAATTTGGTCGCAAACATATTTTGGAAAATACACCAGAAAATAGAAAATAGACAACCGCGCTCGGAGTAGATACAACTTTTGAAATAAAATTTTGTTAATAACAGTACCCGGAGCATTTATGCAATTTGCATTAAAAATTTCAAACGTCTTAATGTCTCACCTATAAGAATTGCAATTTGTTAAAAATGACTCGGAAAACCCATATCTTAGCGTTCGATTGGTGAGTCGCATTTGCATTCTAAAATTCATTCATTCATTGCATCCTAAAATTTCACTCTAACGTGCCTAAAGAAGTTCAAATTTAAAAATTATTAATTAACAAATATTAGGTCATTACATATGAAATTGGCGTTTTGCCGTACTAGCAAATTTGATCTCAAATATCTTCTCTTTGGTTAGGAATTCCAAATCCAAATTTATACAGCTATTTACTCATGAATTTGTGTTTTGCAAATTATAATTCATTTGTTTTTTCCTCAATTGTTTTTTTCTTTGCGTCACTCAGTTTACAAAATGAAAAACTTGAAATATCGCGTTATTTACGAGTACAAGTTCCACCGTGGCACCAGTGCTGCAGAAACGGCTCGAAGGATTAATGATGTGTATGGCGACGGTGCCGCAAAAGAAAACACAGTGCGTTTTTGGTTCCAACGTTTTCGTTCTGGAAATTTCGACCTGCAGAACAAGCCCCGTGGACGGCCGGAGACCAAAGTTGATAATGAAGAATTGAAGGCTATTGTGGAAGCGGATCCATCGCAAACCACATCCGAGTTAGCTGCAGGCTGCGGTGTTAGTGATAAAACTGTTTTAATCCACTTGAAGCAAATTGGTAAGGTGAAAAAGCTTGAAAGGTGGGTACCTCACGAATTGAGTGAAGCAAATCAACAAACGCGCGTTGACTGCTGCGTTGCATTACTCAACCGGCACAATAATGAAGGGATTTTAAATCGAATCATTACCTGTGATGAAAAGTGGATCCTGTACGATAATCGGAAGCGCTCATCGCAATGGCTGAACCCTGCCGAACCAGCCAAACCATGCCCCAAGCGAAAATTGACTCCAAAAAAGTTACTTGTGAGCGTTTGGTGGACTAGTGCTGGTGTCGTTCACTACAGCTTTCTTAAATCTGGCCAGACGATTACGGCAGATGTCTATTGTCAGCAACTGCAAACCATGATGGAAAAGCTAGCTGCTAAACAACCGAGGCTGGTTTATCGCTCTAGGCCACTGCTGCTTCATGATAACGCTAGACCACACACTGCACAACAGACGGCTACCAAATTAGAGGAGCTTCAATTGGAATGTCTAAGACATCCACCTTACTCTCCGGACCTTGCCCCAACAGATTACCATTTTTTTCGAAATTTGGATAACTTCTTGCAAAGGAAAAAATTCAACTCCAATGGGGCAGTCCAAACCGCCTTCAAAGATTTTATTGATACCCGTCCGAATGGTTTTTTTAGTAAAGGGATCAATGAACTACCTATGAGATGGCAAAAGTGCATAGAAAGCAATGATACATACTTTGATTAAATAAATATATTATAATAAAAAAAAATCGGCTTTATGTTCCTCCCATACTAAACGCCAATTTCATATGTAAGGACCTAATATATAATAAGTATTATAGTTAATTTATGTTTTATGTTAATGCACATCCTATTATGTTTGTCGCAACTCATTTATGTTGTTGGCGTTGTAAGTCAGTGTATAATTTTCAATATCAGCCACAAATGAGTCGCAGTTTTGCTCCGTTCTTGTTCTAGATGGATATTATGCTTCGTATGAAAATGTGGTCATTAAGTACTTTGGACACGTTCTCCTTGCAGTCATTAAGCTGCTAGTCCCTATTACTCTCGATCCTGAGTGTTATTCGGGGCAGCTCGAAGCTCCGGTAGTTTCTCAAGTTTGGTCGATCCATCTTACTAAAGATTAGAATCTCTTTGTTTTTTATTTCACCATGCAGAACACATCTCTGCAATTTTGTATATAATACAGGCGTTTTCCCATTAGATTGGTTGAAATTAACCTTTAACGCAATTCCCAAAAGCTGAAAGCTAAAAAAAAAAGATTATTTTTTATAGTGGGGTACGGGTGATTGACAAGTAGACTTTTGACAAGTAACTGGTTATTGATTATATTGGCTATAAAGTTCAGGAATTTCTCGATTTCCAACATTTCAAAATCATCCCTTCAAAGGCCTCTATTATTTATATGAAGAATTTCAATACCGTTACGGTATTTTTCAAATATGTGGCCTGTCTCCAAAAGCTAGTTCGAGAATTCCGAGGAGGTATTATTTTTGAGACATCTTAAATGTTCCTTTACACTAACACTAAAATGACGTGTCGTTTTACCTATCTAAAATGCCGGCATTATAATAAATAATTTTGTCCAACCACAAATATAACGCTGTAAACATTAAAAATATAAAAAAAATGTGACTACCGCAAAATCACCTTGATGAGTCATGATTTAAAGATCATTGTACGAATAATTCACGGTAGAATATATCAAACAAAATCAAAAAGAAGACGGTGGAAAATCAATTCGGTATCGAACCCAAGTATTAACACAGAGATGTCAATCCAAATGTATGCGCTTGCTTTATTGACTTTTTAAAAATGTTTGACAAGCTTCAACACGAAAAATTGATTGAAATCTTAAACTTAAATCACCTTAGATTGATGTTAAAAATATTTCAATAATAGGAAATTTATAATAGCAACGAAAAACATCAGCGAAGGTAAAAGAACAATTAACCAAAGATGTATAAAAATGGAGGGTTGTATTCTTTCACCAATAAATATATTCTCCAAGTTCTTTGCAAAACAAATATTTGAGGAGGCTCCATATGAAGCAGACGAAGGCTCGGTTATAAATTGTGGGAAATCAAACTTTGTATTTCCTGTACTTTTATATGAAATGGAATCATGGAAACTCACTGAAACAATGCTTAAGCGACTGAAAGCGTATGAGATGAGGATCGCAGATGGCCTTTAAAAATAATTTGAATTGATAGGGAAACGTGTGTCAATGTAATAATGATCCAGATGCGAAAGGAAAAAAGAAATCCTTAAAACAATTAAAACTCGGAAGTAATAATATTTCTTCCTGTTGTAGGATAAATGAAATGAAATGGAGACCTTGGGAAAATATAAGAGGCATCGGAAGACCTCGAAAGAGATGGGCCGATGATATTGTCGCTGTGAAAGAAATGGCTACAATTAGCCAACAACAGGGAAGAATGGAAAAATAAGGAAGAGGCCTATATCCAGCAGTGGAAAGACGAAGGCTGATGAAGAAGAAGAAGAATATTGTGGGATATTCATAAAAGCACTGGATCCTGCATCTTATCATTCTATGCAGAAAAGCAGCTAGTAATATTATAATCGCTAATGTGATCACTTAGTCCAATAACCTGAGAAGTACCAGTCTTCTTGTAGTTGTCCGTACAGAAATTTGAACCAGATTTTTTTATTTTATTTAACTTGTATCGAAGATAATGAATTTTCAACATTCTATATAAATTATTGTCATGAGAGTCTAACGTTTGACTTGATGGTGTCTCTTATTTCCTTATATCGTCATAATCGTAGAATAACGACGCATGTGATTTTTCTCAAGTTTGCAGGAGAGCAGTTTGAAGTCTTATTTACACTTAATAAAGGCACTCTATGTCATAGCTCGATAACTACAAAACATTTTCCTTTGAAACTTGGGTTAGTTATTTAAAAGTGATACCTTTCAAACCTCAAATATAGTCAGCGCAGTACAACGACGTTTTTACACATGCTGCATTGTTCTACGATCGCAAATCAGAACCGTCGCTATACCGAGTTCGTATAACGATGGTTAAATTAATGAGGAAAAATACACTTTTTATATACCCTTAAATGGATTCTTTTTTCACTTTTTAACGATCCAAAAAAGTCAATATGGAATTTTTTCACATCTTTCATTGTTCTACGATCATGACGATCTATTGAAAAGAGTTAAGGTTGTTATTACGGTCGTTAGACATATTTAACTGTAATTTCGGATATTTTATACGCACCGCATGTATTACCGAGAAGCGAATCTCGACGTTTCGTTGGATAAGAAGAGAGAAGTCGCAGTAAAATCCGCCGACGTTACTATTACATATTGTACACTGGCGACCTCTATTGTAGAAGAAAACACTCCACAACAAAGTGCGTACAATTTACGCCCTAGAAAGCAGCACCTAATCAGTCCGACCTCCACCTCCGCGGGTAAAGGTCGTCCTCCTGATGACGTTGGATAAGTATCTAACGAAACGTCGAGATTCGCTTCTCGGTAACACATACGGTGCGTATAAAATATCCGAAATTACAGTTAGATCTGTTGAAATTTCCCCCAAAGTATGAAGGATATTTTCTATTCAAAATTTAATGAAGTATACTCTTCCGAAGCTATGAGATACTCTGTATATAAAAAGAGGCACCCAATATATATATATATATATATATATATATATATATCTATATATATATCCTATCTATATATATATATATTGGGATATATATATATATATTGGGATATATACATATATATACTGTATCTTGTTTAAGGGAACCCTTTGAGAAATTTCCGATTGCATTCGACCATCATTCGGGTAAATAATAATAAAACACACCGTTGGACCTGACCGTTGGCAATTTGTCGAGCAGCGACCCTTCGGTAAGGGCTGAAGCGGATGGGACAGCTCCGTTCATTACGAAGGTGTGGCATTATTTGAAATAGGGATACTGGGAGGCTCCTTGGAAAGGACTGTCGGTTAATTAAACCGTTCCACAGTAATAGTTATTTTGTCGCAAATTAAAACTGGTGATTGGGAAACGATTGCGAAAACCGGATCTAGTTTTCATTACGTGGATCGTGTTTATACGTCTTCATAAACCTCCCAATCGGCGACATACGAGGTAGTTTGAGAGTCTGGTGACTATGGATAGGAAATTTGAAGAAGATTCACAAAACGTAAGTTGCTATGGACCAACGTGATTACCTGGAAGACTGAGACATCAAACAAGCAATTAAATTAATGTTGTTTGACCAGTCTTCTTGCATGCAGCATGTTCTTTGATGGTCCGCGATAGTGACAAGCGTTAAATATATTACCTCGGTAAATAGCCACATTCGGAAAACTTTATCTACGGTAGGAAACAAAAGCTTCTTCAGATTTTCTGACACATTATGCATCGTCCTGAAGTTATCGTAGGGATAATATTAACTTTAACTTTAGAACGATGTGAGACTTAACGAAGAAAATAACAGTTAATAGATGCGTTGCATCTGCTTAAAGAAGTACTACGTTTTACTATCCCTGCATACAATATGTTTCCATGGTTTATGTGCTGATATTGTGTCTTGTCTACAAACATCGCTTGAATTTTATTTCAAGTTCAGATGGTGTTTTTTTGTTTTGTGTAAATATTTTATTCTTGTTGGTGTCTACACAGATGTCCGTTTTGTGTTTACAAATGTTTTTAAATAAGCAAATTAAACTCTGCAAATTCTTTAAAAACAAAGTTATTGCCAAAAGAACTTTGAAAATACGCAACAGTAGAATGTTTGCTTCCATAATGTATCAGAAAATAAATGCCGAGACAGTTTTTAGACAAAGAAGTTTTTTTTTACAAGGCTTCTTTGTTTTTAATGTTCTCTCCGAAAACATTAAGATTGTAAATATGTACACTGTCACTTAAAAAAAATTGTTAAGGGTTTTATGCTAAATGATATTGGAGTGTCTTTAGTATCCATTTTGTCATAGAGCGTGGACACCCTACTTTTATTTTTACTGCCAAAAAATTCTTAATTTATTTGAAAACAGGTCTTAATAAATTTATTTGCCCATTGAACTTTTTCCCATTGCCCATTATTTCATATACACGAACATACACATATATTTTTTTAAATTTTTTACTTTCGCTATTTGTATTCAATAGAATCTAGTTGCTTTTTGTATCCATATTTTATATTTATATCTACAATTACTTGATTAATTGTATTTAGTGTTTTATTCTCATTCTATTGTAAAATGCTCATCTCGATGCATGTGCACCCTAGTGGCCAGATAAAATAAGGCCATAAATATTTTCAATATTGAAAATTCAATAAATATAAACTATAGATTGTATAAAAATGAATGTTTATTTCACTGTAAAGCAAAATTTGGAAAAATCGCGTTTTAAAAATAATATCGTCTAAATGTCTACTATCCCGCCACTGGAAATCCTCGTATATGGCACCTAGGTTTTGACAAACTATGACGTGATGGATTTGTGGGGTCTTAAACAATCTGAACATCACTTAATTCTGAACATAATCAGCAATACTAGAACTTTTTGGCTGCCTTTTAGATTCTTTCTTCTTGTTCATCTATCATCTCAAAAACACGACAGTCCACTCCACCATTATGCAGGCTGGGCCTTGCCCTTTGCTGACCACTGGACAAGGCTCTCGCGGGGATATGGTTGGGCGCCAGTGGGTAGTGTCGCTCCCCGAAAGGTATTGAATGACACTTCAATCACTGGGATCTCGGGGGGTTCCATTCATATTTCAAAGGGATAATCAGAGAGGAAGTATAAAGAAAATTTAATAGAACTATTTTCTGCTTCATGAAATGCCAGAGAATTTCGGGAAGAACGAAAATAACTGTGAAAGATTGTGGGTTCAATTTAAAAGGTGTGTTTTTAGCGGTGAAGAAATTTAATTTGAAATAATGTTTTTAATATCCAATAAATGTTTTTAATATCCAATAAATTGACTTTTTTTGACAGATAATTTGATGGCATTGATACGTGAATATAATTTCGGGCATATGATCACCGTGGCTGACGAAAGAGACAGAGGGCGTCCACGAAAGACCTGGTATGATCAGATGTACCAAATATTTGACCGCCCTAATAAAAGCTTCAACAACCGAAGATCTACGAAAATGGACGAGGCATACGAGGTGGCCAGAATAGAATGATGTGGTGTTCTATCCTCTATGTCTACTTCTGATATGGCGATTGTCACTGTAAATTTAAATTCCACACATCTTACAAAGAAAATAAAAAAAGATCATTTTCAAAAATTATCAATATTTGTTTTCGCTCACATCTAAATTGTTTTTTATGTAACAACACATTTTTATGAAATGTAAACTTAGTTGAATTTCTTAGTACACGGTATCGGAAAATTCTTAGAAAATCGAACAGACAAGACTTATAGAGCTCAAATTTGCATATGCACCGTTTTCGATAGTTATGTTGACGTAATACAACTTATCATACCAGTAATAGAAAATCCTCTCCCATCCCACGCATATGCTCAGATTATAATAACCTTTTGAATTCAATAGATATTTTTAACACTAAATATGAAGAGTATCGTCATATGGTGAGGCACATACTAGAGACTCGTTTCCCTCCCTGACCATGTATATTATATACATTTCGAACCCTTTTATGTTTATGTTATAGTTAAATAAGGAATAATCGGTTAAATGCAACTATAAAATTGTTGCATCTGTCATTTATATCAAATTGACTAATCTATAATTATGTCTTATCTGTTTCATTCTTTAATTGTGGGAGACATTTGACTATTTTTTTATTTATTTTGTCTTACCAAGCAATAATGTCTCCCTGTTGGATGATCGAATAAAAAAAAAAAAAAATAATATCTATACTATGAACAGCTAATAAATGGTTAAATTTTGTGGGTGGACATAATTATATATTTAAAAAAATAATTTACTTTGCGTAAACGACTGATTTTTTTAAACCTATTTTAAAAATAAATAACTCTGTTTTAAGATTATCAAACAACGACCGCACCGTTGCACTGCACATCGGGTACTAATAGGTCACCGCAGAGTAATTGACCACGAAAAATGCTGACATGATTTCCACATTTTTTTAAATACACGGAACACGGAATTAGTGTCACATCAATATTCTTACGAGGTTCGAACCCGCGACATTTGGATCACGAGGCGAGATTTCTAACCACAAGGTCAACAAGCTATTCTTTAGTTACACATTACGCAAAGTAATACTCACATTAACCCAATTAAATCCTTACGTGAAGGCAGTATTTGTAGATCCCAAAAATAATGTTTAGTCAAATTAAAATAATTTTGAAAATTTATTAAAAAAATAGAATGTTTTTACTACCTTCGTTAATCCGCTACCCTGGATAATCGAGAGTGTACTGTGTATTTATATTAAAAAAGAGAATTGTTGAATATTTTACAGTGGCCTTACGGCTGTATAAGATATTCAAGAACCTGTTGTTTTTTTATTAAAAGTTACTGAATAAAGTAAAAACAGGGACTTGACAGTCTGTTGTCTTTTTCCTTCATCGAATATGTATTATACGGAGCACATTAAAAAAGGTACCTTTTATATTGTGCCACAAATATCCCAGCTCTGTTTTTTTTTCAAAAATGATTGCTCTTTTACGGACTCTCCCAATTCAGTCGAATTTCGAGTTTCGAAAATTGAATATTTGCTCGACTTTTTGCGTCACAAATGGAGTTTATTTTCGACGCTTCTAATCAATATCGAAATAATATTTTTAATCCTGTCCAATTAGAAATACGCATCGCCCAGGCTATAAGCTATTATTTTATTTGAAATCGAGTACTTTAAAATTATTTGGTCCATGTTTTATATTTTTTATCGAAAAAATTAAAATTTATCTATTTATTGTCGATACAGTCCCGTAGCACTCATCTTTTGTACTCTATTGTTGGCATATGTCGCCATAGTAAATTCCTCTGTAACTCTTTTACTATCAATATGTTGTATTGATGTGAAACCATTATTTTAACCGGTTATTTATGTACAGTTATTTGGGACTTTTATCTGATTGTGCTGATGATTGGCAACAATGATATGTTGTGTGCGGGCGCGTGCAGTGGGAACAAGAAGCAAGACTTTTATTATTTAACCGTATTTTTAGGAAAAAAAATCGAAATTAAATATTTATCTGGCAGAATATTATAAAATATTAAAATTTGAATAAAATGTTAATTATTGTGATTTGAATATTACGAGATATCTTATTTCGGTTCCTTTCAAAATATAGGCTTAGGAAAATTCATGCTTCTTGTTCCCATTGCACGCCCCTGGTTGTAATGTGCCTACGGTTGCCCGTCGAATTTTGAAAAATTAATTGCCAATCAATCTAAGAAAAAAACAGTTAGTGTGTCTAACTAACTAACTGACTAACCATCGCGCCATTTCCCCACAGAGGTAGGCAGAGAGGATAGAATGTCATTCTCATCTATCTTGGCACAAAACTTTTTTTTTAAATAGAGATGCGAACACGAAATACGTGTCACATCAATATTCTTACTACTTTCAAACTCAGCTAAACGCTTGTGCTATGAAAATAGGACTAACTTGCTGGTCTGAAGTGAGATTCGAATCCGCGACCTTTGGATCACGAGGCGACAGTCCTTACCACAAGACCAACAAGCTACTCTTTTTTGTTTTTTAACGATTTAATTATTCTTATTGACGGCAATGTGCATCGTACACAACAGATCGTTGTTCGTTACTTATTGCACGAATCTATACACAAGTGAGGTGTGGTGCAGGCACACTCTGCTGTCCTATAACTCTATGAGAGTGCAATATAATAATGCCTTCAGGATAATGCTCGGTCTACCCTGGCGTTGCAGTGCATCTCATATGTTCGCAAAACACAGGGTCCATGGCTTTGCTGCTCTCCAACGACTGAAGATAGCTAGCGCAAGAAAGAGGATGTGTGGGTCAAGCAACTCCAGTATTCAAGCAGCTGCTATGTGGCTTGACTCCCCAATGCATAAAAGATGGATACTAATTATGCAACAGTGACTGTTCTCCATTATTTTTTATGTTTTTATCTATTTTTATTGTTATTGTCTACTTTCTATTTTTAATTTCGACATATTTTTATTTCTTATTTTACTTGTATGTCTGTTGTTGATTTTCTATTATTACTTATATGTATATATATATATATATATATATATATTAAATAGAGATGCGAACACGGAATACGTGTCACATCAATTTTCTTACTACTTTCAAACTATATATAAGCTAAACGCTTGTGCTACGAGAATAGAACTAACTTGCTGGTCTGGAGTGAGATTCGAACCCGCGACCTTTGGATCATGAGGCGAGAGTCCTTACTACATACATATATATATATATATAATATATATATATCATATATATATATATATTATGTTTTGCTTTAGTTTCCGCGAGCGTTATTGTATGTAAACAAAAGTAATTTCTGGACTACTTCGCGTTTTCTGTAAATGGTCTCCCTGAGAAGACCTAGGCCGACTTTTCGACACGGTATCACGTGCCATTGTCAAGGCTATGACAATGGCACGTGATACTGTGTCGAAACGTCGGCCTAGGTCTTCTCAGGGAGACCATTTACAGAAAACGCGAAGTAGTCCAGAAATTACTTTTGTTACATATATATCTACATGGCGAGGTGAGAATCTATTCTCAACAAGCTGAAATAAAGACCTATTATTATTATTTTTATTTTTTATACAGCAATTAAGTGGTTCAAAGCCCGAAGGTAGACTGAAAGGTCCGACATATGAGATGTCGAAACATCGTTATGTTTGTTGACGCAAGTTCCATCAATTTCTATGACTTTGGAGGAGACAAACAGTCGTTACAAATCTCGAGGGTGCGTTCTAAAAAAATGTGCCGGGCTTTTACGAGTGTCCCCCCCACTCTCGGAAATGTATCGCTTTTTGCACGCTGGGCTTTTTGTCCGATTCGCTGCGCACGAAACGACACCGAGCACGAAATAGTGATTTATGTTTTATGGACTTTGCGGCCAATAAGATTAGCATTGGAGCATGAGTTCTTTTTTCATCTTCTGTGGAATTAGATCCCCTTAGTGGACTGTAATCAAACTTTTTTCGTGGCGCAAATCGACAGGATAAAAAAGGGATTAAAAAGGAATCTGGCTTACCTGGGTATCGTCGAACTGGACGCCACTATAGTAACAATTGTCTCCGGCTTTAAATTCACTTGATTTAATCCGTACGCGCGGCAAAGCATATAAAAACCTATTCTCACGAGTTTAGAAGATATCACGTATTGCTTGCCCAACGTAAATTGGCTTAGGAACTAAAACCCGCCCCGCCCGCATCCGGCGGTAACCCCTCGCCCTGTCATTCAGTTCATTCTCGTATTTGAGCGTGAGCTATGACATCTTGGTTTCCAATATACTCTGAATTATTATGTCCAAAAGATCCAAAACAGTCCGGGATGGTGCAAGAACAATTGCCAATGAAGTATTAAAGTTTTGCGAAGCTGAAAAAGCAAATAATGTACCGATATTACCGTTTGACAGGTTGACAGATAGAGCGGCCGCCATTACTGGTTTGTTTCTTTAGTGTTGCCCGACCAAATTTCTATTAAACGCTCCAACACCGGTCACCGGACATTATGTACATTATATATTGTGTAAAGGTGCTGATACACATGCTTGTTTAGTGGCACGTGAGCATGCGCAGTAACGACCTTCTTTAGGCCTTGTTTATTAGTGGCATGTGTGTACGCACATTACTAGTAATGAGCATGCCACTAGCCATGCAACTGCCGGTTGATTTATGAGCATGCCACTAAGCGGCACGCCACTAATAAGCATGTGTATCTGTACCTTAATAAATTTACACCCTGACAATTTCTGTTACGCGACAGGGACGCCCTCCCTCGCACGCAAATTTATACTGGTACGTCTATAGTATGTGTGTGAAAAAAGTATGAATGATTGATAGCTTGTGGTCATGTTTTGTAATGTACAGGAAACTGCTTGGGTTTGGTTCGGTTCTCGGTTGTCGCCAGCTTGGCAGGTCAGTCGCAGATGGCGCCAGTAGTCCGTGCTCTCCGTCATGCGTTCCGTAGATACAAGGTATATGTATATATAATATATATACAAGCAAGGTTTGGAGATCTCATTGAATAAACAGGTGTGTTTGAGTATATTGTTTAATCTACTGAGGGGTCTCTTGAGGTAAAATAGTCTATCGTACATTAGAGTTTTGCATTATTTGTTACTAGCTGTTCCCGCGCGGCTTCGCACACTTGGATTTTTAGAAAACTGTTTGGATCGTCATAAAACTTTCGCGAACCCTTAGAACATTCTCCTTCCATAACTTTCAAGAAATTCGAATGTACAGGAACCTTCTAGAATCACCGACACAGCCAGCGTGCCTATTTTGAAACAATCTAAAGCATTTGCGGCCTTCTCATATAACAAAACAATGTGCTAGAAAGCACATTTTCGTCACCCACTCTCACCCACGCACAGCCACCCCCACCAAACTCGCATATTTTCGATGTGACACCAAGGGCTATCCACCACCATAACCACTGGTGGGTGGTTGTGGAGAAAACTTGGCGGGTAGGGAACCACGGGTATCTTTATATATATATATAGATGACACATTTTTTATGTCCCCGTGGCTTCACCTTTTCTCGCATTCATTCCACATAATTTAAATACAAAAGAGAAATCGTTCTATATTTGTGCCTTGAAAGGGTAGCGCTATTTGTGCAATAAACTGTTTGAAACACAAAATCATAACCCAGAAAATACACGTATTCATATTCAAATATAATGAAAACGGTTGCTGGGTGAACGGTGTGCCGCTCGGCTTTACGTATAAAATGCTTCACTTCACGCTTGTTATTCTGAAGTACTTCCCGAGATCTTTGGAAATAAAGCAGGGAGTACATCATTAAAAAGGTTCTATTAAAAAAATAACTCTTTTAAAATAATTGTGAACCATCATTCATTCATTATAATGAAAATACAGTGTTTCAAAATGAATCAAAATTTCCATGGAAAAAAAGTGAAAAGATACAATTTAAAAAAAATGGAGATGTCGATAATACTATAATTAATTTAAGGTAATTAAAATATAGATCAAAACTAATATACCAGAGAGAAAATTGTTAAAATCTGTTATTAAATAATAAAGAAAAATAATATTAAAATTAGTGTATTTTAAGCATGGAATGATTGACATCCAGCCCACCTGTGACGTCACGCGTCTGCATATCCGTGTATATATGTCTCATTTGCCTTCCTCAACCACAATCCCGTGATAATATAAATAGTTAATTGTTATTGACTCTTACTGGTTTAGAGAAATGTTCTCAGGTTTTCACGGCCGTTCAGAATCTGCCGTGTGTAGTTTTTAGGGATATTCTGCCGTGTATATGTTACCTCTCTATCTGAGGTCTCGGATTCCATTGCAGGGTTCATCACCAGGGTTGATGCAGCCCTGACGATGGACCCTGCAATGGAATCCGAAACGTGGGCCAGAGAGGTCACATATACAGGGCAGAATATCCCAGAAAACTACACTTGGATGGTTCATAGATGTCCTTGTAAAAAAATTGCCATTTATGGTACCGTACGATTTTAATCACATTTGGTGCTACCAGATGAAAAAAGATGAATAACAATCTTTTGAAATCGAATTAAATGAGTTGAAATAATGAAAAATAATATACTGCCATTTTAAAACAACATCACTTTTGACTTATTTATTATTTATTTATTTTATTTATTTATTAGAGACACTAACAGGATAATAGGTCGATGATACTCGGATAATAAACATTATAGTGAAGACTATGCCCATTATCCCAATTACACGTGTCTTCGGCACGCTCTAGTAACATGTATTTTTGCAATTAATTATATTTTACATGTACATTTATGTGTATTGTATATTTTGTGTTTGAATCTAGTGCGATTAGTATTTAATGAATGATTGATATAATGGATCTATTCATGTCATCGTTGTTGTGTATGAGTGAGTTTCTGAACGAAGATAAGGTGTCTGCAATAATATCAGCATCAATGTTTAGGGTCAGCACAATACAAATTATATTTGCCATACAACCTTGTGATGGGAGAAAAGTAACCGACATTATTAGTGTGCTGGCTTATTCTAAAGAACTCCGGGTTTCTTATACGGGGTTTAAAATGCAAATTTATATCAGATAGAGAGAGAATCAATAGCTCAGCTAAGAATCTTGTGTAGCACAACGAGATCGGATATTTTCCGTCGGGACTCAAGTTTGTGCATCTTGAAAAAGGCTAGTCGATCTTCGTAGCTGTGAAGGTTGTTGTGTTGATCAGCTTTGTATGACAAAATACGTAGAAACTTTTTCTGCACTCTCTCGATTATTGTGACATGTGTTGTGTAATAAGGTGACTAAATAACTGATGAATATTCCAATATACTTCGTACTAGTGATGTATAGAGAATTTTTAGACTTTAAAGATTTTTAAAGTCGTAAGTAATTCTGGTAATAAATCCCAACATAGTATATGCCTAGCATGACGCCCAGATCCCTTATTGAATGACTTGATGTTCTTCATGGATCCTTTTTATAGTAACGCCTTTATTTATGATGGCGCCTTGCAGTATCGCGACCAATCCCGTCCTCTCGTCGCTACTGAATTAACTACAGATTCCTCTTCCGGGTCCCCAGACTAGATCCTCTTTTAGTTACGTTTTATAAGCCAGTTAGCGAAGGCCAAAGGCTCGGACTCAAAAGATCAATGAAGATCGCTGTACGATGTCTTTACTTTTATTGTATTCATAACAGCGCAGAACATACCAAAGCATATGGGTTCTGTAGTATTTAAATATTTTTAGTTATGTCCCTTTGATATTTTTATCATCCATCTCTTAGCATAATTAGGCTGATCCCTTGGGGTACTTGATATAATGACAACCACCTTTCGTTTATGGGTTTGCAACTATGGCTGGTGCCATCTCTGAGCAGTCTTTGAGACTATTTCCTTAGCTGTCAGTTAAAGTAGATACCATCTATAGAATTATTTGGAGAATAAAGTATGTTGGCGTTACATACTTCATTATTTATTCATCTCTTATACATTTATTTTTATTTTGTTAGTGTCCATACTTCGATATTTTATTTATAATTTTTTAGGATACGTTTTATTGTGATGAAGGGATCGCTAGCCCCGAAAAATGTTGGTATTTTCATCAAATAACTAGTGAAAATACCAACATGATGATTTAATTATATAAAGTAGTTTTATTTTAAATTTGTTATTTTTGCATATTGCACCTCAGATAATAATATATTTTTGCAAATAATACAAACTATATTTTTGGGAATGTTACAAAATGATAGATTGAAAAGCACTTTCAATCTATTCTTCTGTATTATTCTCGTGTTTATTTTGATTTGCATCAATCTCTTTTGTACATTTCCAGAGAAGATTTTAAAAGGAAATATCTCAAAATGTTTGAAGGTAATCATATAAAATTCTTTCATCAATGGACTTATTCGATATCTATTTCTTCTCAATATTATTTTCATAGCTTTATTTTTAAACTTTTGTTTTCTTTTGTTTTGGCTTCGCTATCCACTAATAAAATGCTGCTGTAGTAGCTGAATTGAAGAAAAATAACAAACGTATTCTATCATTCTATTTGACACAACTCAGTATTAATGAATCTTGTTAATATTCTTACTAAATCTTTCCGCATAAAATATTCTTTACGAAAGTCAAATCAATATAATAAAATATTAATACATATTTTTTTTTATTTTTACCCTTTAGAAAATGATTACGGTTTTGACAAAAATTGAATAATTTAGAATCATTTAAAATTAGTAAAGCATAGTACAAAAATACTAAACAAAATATTATTAATAATTAATTAAATTTAACTACTAGCCCAATTCTATTTTTTTTTTCAATAATTGCGAGTAATCAAGAACTTCTTTGATATTTTGACATATATATAACACCCTGACGATGGAAAGGTTTTCCGAAACATGTAGGTGTAATTAATCAAATAATATAAGTATATACATACAAATAATACAATCGATATTTTTTTTAAATGTCAATCTACAATGTTGCTGAATCAATTGAAAAAAAAATTCAATGCGAAGTTTAAAGTCTGTAAAACAATTGATCTTTTTCAAAAAGAGTTCTAATGATAAAAATCAAGATTTAAGCAGCGACGTGCTGCTTTCTCTCGATTTCTTTAGCTTCGCTCCCAATTTTAATAAATGCTTGTTTTGTTATAATATTTCGATGTGCAGAATTTTGAAAATCTTCCGAAAAGTTCAATACTTTCGGGTTGTGTCCTTTTATTTTTCCACAGTCGACATTTGCCTCATATTATACATTGTCTACAGTTAATTGATGGAATTTGAAAATCCATTAAATAATTCAGTGATTCTGATTGCATGAAGGCATGCATATAAACATGTCCCATTTAATCAGTATTTTACCTATAAGATATTGTAGATTAGTTCTGTTACACTTTGTACTATATAAGTTCGATTGTTTAACTATGGAAATTGAATAATTTACTTTGTGCTTACGTTAAGGTTTGCACATTCGATGTTTTGGTTAACAGATATTCGGTGTGCTTGCATTTGCATAATATTCAAATCAGAAACTAAAATGTAATATATACTACTCCTACATCTGAAGAATAAATCACGAGAATATCTTATTCAAACTCAAACTATTATTTAAATATTTCAGATAAATACACCATCGCTCAAAATATTACAATTTTATATAAATATGCAGATATACGCAAATCCGATTGTGGCCAATTTTATGATTGAGCGCGTAGACAGTGAATAGGCTAAAAGTGGAGAAGGTTACTTCGAGGTGACGAAATAAATGGACCCAGGCTGGATCCGACGCGAATTCCCGAACTGTGGAAGATGAATTTTGTCGTGATTAAAGGATGAGAGATGGACGGGTAATGGGAATGACTCTTGTGGACTGTATATGAGAAATTGGAAGGAAAGAGAGGAAGTTGTTCGACTCAACTGCATGACAGACAATTCTTTTTTCTTAAGAAAATAGGGACCGAGACGAAATTTCACACGCCTGTACAACGATTTATTTCAACCATATGAATCTCACTCGATTATGATGATAATTCTTTTTTGGAAGTGGTAATCGAAATTTGCAAGTTGTGCATTGAAAATTAAAATTAGTACTGATTTAACATGGTGTGTTTGATAATGAGCGGAGGGAGTCGTGAAATAAATGCCAACATAAAGTGCTGACGGTGTTGTGGCTGTGGGAAGAATTGATGAAAACGCCGGAATTTATTAATATTATTAAAATAACAATATTTCGCAATTTATCACTCGTAAATGGACACTTTATCATCGCTTTAACACTTTATTCAATATTCACTAGAACATTCCATCCAGTTTCGCACGTGTTATTCGCTCCGGTTTATTTCGCTACTTAAGTAAGAACTTCACTAGGATATTTACTCGTGATCACATGGTTGGCCACCCTGGCCTCCGCAGCCCGTAGCTGCCTTCACTTTGTTTTGCTGCCAAGCACGCTTAAACAACAACTACTCTCTCGTGTAGCCTAGCCCGGTTTTTATCCATGTATCAAGCTACTTTGTACTTTCTGACTTTTTCGAGAGTTTAGGAGACGATTCTCGTGACTTCAGAATACTCGTAGATGTTTCAGGTGTTTCCCGAAAGCCGTAGAACATTGTAGACCATTCCAGATTCTTCGATAGTGTTGTGACAACTTCAAAAAACTGTCACGTGACAGGAGTGCGTAATTCTTTTTAGCCTCGTTACAGTATTCATTCGGGTCTACGAAGTCTTTATCCACAACGTAGTATTAGTGACTGTGTCTGCCAGTATGAGTGAATTCGGATTCGGAGATCAGAATTCGGAAAGAAAGAACGAAAGAAGAAACAGAAGAAAAGAAGAGCCAGCCAGAGTGAATACCAGACTAAATAATAAAAGTGATTAATCTTCTAGACCGTGTTACGTGCCTGAGACACACGTATCGTGCTACTCCTGCAAAGAATTAGTTTTTCTGGTTCGAAAAATATTCAATAATTCAGTTAAATTAATTGAAATTTCTTCGGCGGACAACCGACCCTCGATTTCCCGCAGGACTAGAGGTAATACTAATCATTCTGTTAAACATTTCCCACTTGGGGAGGCTTTTATCCAATATTTTATTTTATTATATACTTTATTGTTTTTCTTTGATTTTGTTATTTACACTTCTATTACTTTGGGTTTCTATTATTTTTTACGTTATTTTCCTTGTATTTTTTTTCCTTCTTACTATTATGTTACTATTGAATTTCTATGTATTTTATGTAATATAATTACGTTTTTGTTTGTAGCGATGGTAAGACTGTTTTCGCTATGGTTCTCCGCTAATATCGCATCGGTAGAAACGTCAAAACAATCTTTATGGCCAACGTCGAAGGTTGTAATAGCCAGTGTGGTAAATAGAATAAAGAAATGAGTGCTGAGATGGTTTGGTCATGTGGAACGTAGGAACGAGGAAAGGATGGTAAAGAAAATTTATGAGGCGAGTATTGAAGGCAACAGAAATAGAGGGCGTCCACGAAAGACCTGGCATGATCAGATACAACAAGTGTTTGAGGATGGCCCCGTTAAAAGCCGCAACAACCGTAGAACTTGTATGAGAAGATGTATGAATGTGGTCGAAGCAAAAGTGGTGTGCCAGGATAGAAGAGTGTGGCGTTCAATCCTCTTTGCCTACCCCTGCGGGGAAACGGCATGATGGTTAGTTAGTTAGTTAGTTAGTTAGTTAGTTAGTTAATACCCCAGAAGACACAAATCAGAAGATTCTGAGTGGCCGTGAAAACCTAAGAACATTCTTTACGTCAAAACAGCATTGACGAGCCGCGGACTGAACCCTCTATTTATACGCAATCACGTTGGTTTTTCGAATCCTCGAGAAAATTATTTTAATTTTTAGTGCTTAGAAGAAGGTTTTAGATTGCTTCCAGATTGTTCTAGGATGTAAGGTGTTCTAGAGCTTTCTGTAGTGTGATTCCAAAGTGACATTAATAAGGGATTCGGATAGTGCGTAATTTTATAAAATATTAATAGTCAACTGTCATTATTATAATAATGGTTCATAAATGCCCTTTAATGTAATACCGCCACCTATTATAAAACATAAGTACTAATTTGCCATTGCTTTTGTTCATCTTCAAGTTTGTGTTTACTGGGGTATTATTCCGTTTGTTACGACCTTTTGGACCGACGTTTCAGATCCCATTGCAGGGTCCATCATCAGGGCTGATGTGACATCAGCTCTGATGATGGACCCTGCAATAGGATCCGAAACGTCGGCCCGAAAGGTCGTAACAACACGGCATAATACCTCAGTAAACACAAACTTGAAGATTCCGAGTGACCGTGAAAACCTAAGAACATGCTTTTGTTCATTTTTCATAGATGTCTTGTTAACTATTTATAATACCACCACCTGTTATAAAATAAAGGTAAATAGTTTTTGTCGTTTAACGTATTGTTCGCCATTGAAATTTTTAGTATCGAATGTCTCAGCGGTGTCTATTTTTATTTTTGTTTGTTTTTTCTCTTTTTTTTCTCGGGAAAACGTGTGCGGCTTCGTTCGCGAACCGGCAAGATATTTTTTGACGCACTTCGAAGCGGTTTTATTATACTCCACCCATAAACTGTTCTTCTTTCCACGGAGCTCAGCAATGATAGTGCTAAAAGACGCATAATTTTCAACCAATAAGCTTCCTGGCGGGAAATATATCTGTCGCCTCCGCAGGTGCCGGTGAGGGAGATAGTTTTAGGGAAATATTTCTAAATTTACGAGACAGCTATTGCAAAGTGGGGAATAAAATGTTGAACATTCCTTCTGCGCCATATCGTTATTACATTCTTAAAGTATAATCTTTGCACACAGAAAGGAATGAAATAAAATGTTTAAATATGAAGATGGGATGTATTTTCTGCTTTGAGGTACGTGAGTAAGATTTAGACTTTGTCTTTCACATAATAATAATGTAATAATTACAAATAAATTAAATGAGTAGCTTGTTGGTCTTGTGGTTAGGACACTGGCCTCGTGATCCAAAGGTTGCGGGTTCGAACCTCACTCCAGACTAGCAAGTTAGTCCTATTTTCATAGTACAAGCGTTTAGCTTAGTTTGAAAATAGTAAGAATATTGATGTGACACGTATTCCGTGTTCACATCTCTATTTTTTTAAAAACAAAAAAAAAAAAAAAACTAAATAATTACAAATACAGATAAATTATAGAAATCGTACAGAGACGAAGATATATGGAAGAGAGAAACATATATCACAGTATACTAAGAACAGTAATACGTCTCCATACAAACTGGCCGCTACCCATTAGAATGTGTGCGTGCGTGCTCGGCGCCGTGTACGCACGCATTGTGACGCACACATTGACATAGAATATGGGGGCACAAGGCGGCGGCAGTAAGGGCCGTGCCTTCGGTGCCATTCGCGCTCGCAGCCGCCGCTTTAGAAAAAAAATGCCCTTCTGAAAAAAAAGGCATTTTTTTATGTTTGTGGTGCTTTACTAAAAATGTGTGTTGATTATCACAAAGACTGTGAGTTTTTAAAAGTCTACGTTGATGTTAATCAGCGTTTTTGCAATTTAAGTGCAGACACTAGGTATACTAATTACAGAAATTTTCGGGTATAATGTCTACCTTATGCGTCGGAATCTCAGACGCTACGAGTTAAAAGAAACGGAGTAAAAATAAAGTGACAACCCTAGCGTCAATGCAAGAGTAGGCTTATAACTCGCCGACTGGCCGGAGATAAACTACTGTTCTGGGTATACTGTGCATATATGGAAGTCCAAGAAACATATAAGGGTAGCCCAAGGCTTATATCCCGTATGGGCTGACTTAAGTCCGAATCACTTTACGTAATGCGTTGTTCATCAATTTCACCGAAAGAACATCCACACGCTGTATGTATGTTCTAAATCAATTTTCTATATATATTCGAATATACTGTTTTAGAAACATCTACAAATACAATTCAATATATATTTACATATCAAATTGACATTTTTTAATACTTTGTAGTCATGTAGACCTCATCAGTGGAGAAGCTCTTGAGTCTTTTATATATAGGTACACATATGCGAGTTATTTAATAATACAGTAATAAAAGATAATTTAATAATGAAATATTGATTTTTAAAAAAAAAAACTATAGGTTTGAATGATTTATGAATTTATTATTGATTTTAGGAAGGTTTTAATTTTTTTTAATTTGCTTTGAAAGGTTACTGATGTAGCATATCTCTGTAAATAAATTATTGTAGTTGTTAATGGCTTTCTAAATATAGTGGTTCTGCGTTTGGGTTGTTTTAAATTTAGGCATTATGAATTGGTTTCCATTCCTTGTTTTCTGTAAGGTTTTTTCTTTGCATATTTTCAATATGGAAACTTGCTTGAAAATATCATCCACTTTTGGTACTGGAAACAATTTAAAAAGATCTTTTGCTGAAAATGTAGATTTTATCAGAATTACTTTAATAATGATCCTTTGTAATATTTTTACTGAGTTTAGATTTTTTTATAAGAACCTCCCCATCCGATAACGCCGTATATGAGCAGAGAGTATACATAGATTTCGCATCTGGTATATATTTTTCTTCAATGGCTTTATAGTTAATATCGAGCCTTGGCCTTCATCAGTCCTCGCCTACAACTTCTGTTATCCGCAGTTTTTGGTTCGCATCCTTTCTGACCTCGTCTTCCCATCGCAGCCCAGGTCTTCCGACTCTTCTTCTTCCACCCGGATGTCCCTCGAGGATCCTTTTGGGCATCCACGACGACGGTTTCACCATCTTTCACGGGTCCCAAGATTTTGCGAAGTACTCTTCTCCCAAATATGTCCAGCATCTCTGCAGATCTTGCTGTTATTGTCTATGCTTTGCACCCGTATGTCACTACTGTTCTTATGTTGATGTTCCTGTGGACCTGTGGAGAAGAGAGAAGAATGGCTTGTTTCCTGTTGTGATTCTCCGTTTGATCTCCATGTGATCCCCACTTTCTTTGGTTATGGTGGAATCGAGATACGTATAGTTGTCGAAAACCTCAAAGCTATATCTGTTCCCCAAACTGAATGCTGTGTTGAGGATTGTTACTTATCAACACTCAATATTTTTAAATTTCGATTTTTGTATTTTTGAAGAAGAATATTAAGCAATATTCATTTTGATGTATACTGGTATACGATATTCTTCCAAATAATTCAAAATACACACTAGAATACGGCTGAAAATTATAATTTTCAATTTTTAAAACCTTTTATATTTTTTCTATTCGTTGTGTTCTCAGAACAAACAGTATCAAACCTGAAATGTTTTCTGTAGATGAACACAATAGTTGGTAATAAGATATAGATATTATGATATTTAAGTTAGAGGGATGTCGGCGGACAACGGATAATAGGTACAAAAAAAAGATAAAGTTAAACGAATAATAATAATAAAGGAATTAACCTGATTTTTTAATACGTTTGACGGGACAGTACTATACACTCATGCTAATCGTTGTCAGATTCTTTTTACCGCTTATTTCTTCCGCCAGAGGCTTAAAAGCTCTATAAATAATCGTACGCTATATTAACCAATCTGAATGTAATATATTGTATTTAATAATATAACCTATATATTATTCCATCACTCAATCCCTATTATCCTATGGCATAATTGGATGGGGAGGGTGTGTCAAATCAGTCATGGATCCGCTGACAAAATCACAAAAATATGTCATGCGTATAATCACCAAGAAATCGAGAATGTTTCCTTCAGATGATTTGTTTGGAATATTTAACGTTCTTGACCCGAGACAATTATACCTTAAAACCATACTTATAAAATTCCACAAGGACAAGGTAAATATTAATCGTACACAACAAACACGGGTTACAAGGTTGGCAAATACAATTAATTTCGAGGTACCTAAAAGGATAACGTCTTTTAGGCAAAGACAATTTAATTTCTCGCTTATTTTCAACAAGTAACCTAATGAAAGTAAGGAAATAACTCCACACAAACCTTTTTAACGTCATATTAATAAGTTTATAAAAATATCAGGTAGAAGGTATACTGAAGAAATTGACCTCTGAATTGGCAAAACTATTTATATTATTTAAAGTATACTATAATATAATATTTATTTTTGTAAATACTTCAATTCTTATCTTAATTTTGTAACTATATTTTCTTTCCTTTTCTCTTAGATTTAGGTATTCCTATGACTTACTTTAAATTCTTATCTTGATTTTGTATGTATATTTTCTTTTCTATTTTTTTTTTTTTAGATTTAGTTTCTTTAATTGTCATTTTTTACTACTACATAAATACCATATGAGAATAACTGCCACAGAACAGGTTTTTACCTAGTGTGGCATTTATTTGTATCTTGTATTAACTAATGTAAATGTAAATAAACAATAAAAAACCTGATATCTTATATTTTATCTTTTTACCTACACTTTTTTTGTACCTGTTATTTGGCAAAATCCCCCGAACTCAAATATCATAATATCCTAACCTTCTTCCCTACTATTGTGTTCATATACAGAAAGTGTTTCAGGTTTGATACTGCAATGTAAGTCTGACAAGTTGATATTTGAGTAGCGACGCTAATAAATAATCTATCCCACAGCAACAAATTAATTTCATTTACAAAATAAACCATACAAGCGAAAATGACAGGAAGTTAATTGGTAATTTGAGTAGATAATATAATTAAAACCTTTAATGTACGAAATCGTATATCATAAAACATTTTGCTTATAAAAACTAGGTTTTGAAGGTGGACTGCGTCAAATCCAGTGCTCGTATCATCAGCTTCATAATATTTTGAGTATCTTCAAATTTTTCAAGAATTCGGCACCAATGGCGACATGTATACTAGCTTTTGGGGATGGAAAATTTCATCCACAGATGGCGGTAATAAAATACATCTCACACATGAATCGTGTCGTGCAAGGTTGACATAAAAATTTGATACATGTGGTAGTCTATCATGGGTGGAAGTGTGAAGGTTACGTTGTGTAAAGTGATCACTTAAGCCAGCCGTACGATAGGTCGTAAGCTCTATAAACACCAAAAAAACGTTCATACCTACTTTCCTATATAAAAAAAAATACTTTCGTCTCTATGAAATATTCACTGCCTTAAGATCGAATTGAGGGCTATTTTAACGTGAATACGACGGCGTACTCGGGGCGACACTAGGCGCTGTAGTATTAGCAGAGTATTTTCCCTCGACCGCGCGTCCTGCAAAACTTTGTTTGCTGCTCCTGTTCCTTTCTTTGTTCTGTTTTTGTCCTTCCCTATTAGGGAGTGTGTCGTTTGCCATGACATCCCCTTACTGTCCTCCTTCCCACCCTGATTCTATATATAGTCTTTTACCATGATCAATTTTTATTTATTTTTCTTTTTCAATGAACTTTCTATTTCTGTTTGCTATATGTTATCTGACCGTTTTGCTCTTTTACCTTTATTTTATGTTTTTTCTTTGATATTTCCTAATAAATTGTTATATGTGGAGGAGATACAGTGAATGGACTATTGCGGAGTCCGGGTCGGTTTAGAGTAAAAAATTCTCAACCTGGCGACGTATGAGTAGGACCGATATGGGAGGTTTCGCTCATAAAACGGCCCTGGGAAAGCGGTGGGTGTCCATTCACTGTTGCTGTTAATAGGGTATACAATAATTCGGATACGTCTCGAAGAGATCTACCTGGAGACACAATTATTCTCGATATATAACTGTCCAAACACTATACTCTAACACTTTTTGCATCTCCATAGAGACATACGTTTCAAAAGACATAGCTTCCTGAAGTTGACTGAACGCGATAATTAATGCTGATTAAGAAACTCTCTCGCGGGAGGCGTGGAATTCAAAGAAATCTTACATCTATTTTTAATTTTTTATGGTTTTAAATTATGAAAATATAAATGTGGGGTATAAAAAAAAAGGTAGCAATATCCAAAAAAAATTTAAAATTGTTTTGAATGCAGTCACCAAGGATTACTAATATACAATGTACTGAATTCTAGATGTTATGAATCTATCCCTTACAAATTCATGTTTCCTATAAATTTATAGGCTATATTTTCCTACTATAAAATCTTAAAATCAGTATATTATAAATTAGCAATTCTCGATGACCGTTTTTTTTAATATTGCTACATTCTTGGTATTTTAAAATTTGAAAAACATTTTCAGATTTTCACGGCCGTTCAGAATACTCTGGTTGGTGTTTTATAGGTTATTTTGCCGTGTGTATAGGACTTCTCGGGCTGACATGGATGCCACTGCAGGGTCTACCATCAGCCCTCACAGTGCGTGCACACGCGGCGGAATATCCCGGAAAACTCTATTTTTTTGACAGTCTAATTTTTTAATATGCATCTTTAACTGATTTTAAAATTGCGTTCGCGTCAAAAATGTATTCATCGTTATTTTCGTGGGTGACATGAATATATCTGTATAACATTTTACATAGTAGTTCTGAATGATCTGTGAAAATGTTGTATGTGGATTAGCGTTTTGATGAAACCGCTTTTATTAATTTAGTCCGGGTAATTTCCGAGGTTCCGGCGAGTTTCCAGCAGGGAATATACTGGCCATTTTGTAATATTAAATTTCCAATTGCCTTGGTAACCAAATCGCATCATCTTCAGATCATTTTCTGTAGCAGACACTTCAGGGAAGCTGAGAGGGAAGCTCAAATACAACACAGGGTCATCGTACACCTGGTGGATACCTCAAGGATTCTAGGAACCGGAGATATCAAAGTGATGCACCCTATGTGTGAAAGGTATAAGCGCAAAGGCAGCAATATCCCACTAAGTTGTGTCTGAGATAAATACGAAATATCTACCACTACTTAAGGACATTTCTCTGGAATCTACGAAACGTACATCTCATTGTAAATATGTTTTTAAAAACAATTTCCACCCCTGCGCAGTATGAAATCTATATATACTTTGTTATGTGAAGGAACATAAATGTCTCTAGCATAGTTCATTCAAATATATGAAAGAAACTGTTTTAAAACATATAATATACAACATTCAAAAATTTGATAATTTTTTAATGTTCTTACGGTGGAGTTGATGAACTATACAGTGATCACTTCAGCCAGCTCACATGGGTCATAGGCTCTGGGCCACCCTATAAAGACTTGCATACCATATACGTTCTTAAGTAGTGGCAGATATAAAATATCTGCCACTACTTAAGGACATTTCTCGAATCTTCGAAACGTACATCTCATTGTAAATAAGTTTTTAAAAACAATTTCCACCTCTGCGCAGTATGAAATCTATATATACTTTGTTATGTGAAGGAACATAAATGTCTCTAGCATAGTTCATTCAAATATATGAAAGAAACTGTTTTAAAACATATAATATACAACTTTCAAAAATTAGATAATTTTTAAATGTTCTTACGGTGGAGTTGATGAACTATACAGTGATCACTTCAGCCAGCTCACATGAGTCATAGGCTCTGGGCCACCCTATAAAGACTTGTATACTATATACGTTTCCCATATAAGTAGCTTCATCTGTGAGAGATCTCTTTAATTTATGTTAATTAGTATTTATTTCACTAATAGTATGTTACTTATGCTATAAAATGTTCTGAACGGCATTTTCGTGACGTATTTTACCCGATAAGCTTCCGAAAATACAAATTTTATGTTAAAATCATTTTATTTTCAGGTCCTTCACAATATTTGCCATTTAACCTAATGTTTAATTTGTTTTTTCAATTTTTCGTAAACCTTTTTCTTAAGTCGGCTGATATTTCAACGTTATGTTGAATCAAATGTTTCCAAAAATTAAAAATAAATTAAAAATATTTTAATTATGGCGTCCTGTTGCAGTAGATACACAAAGTTATTTGTGAATATCGCATTATAAAAAGTATTTGCTTTAGAAAATGTGATTACAATTTGTGTGTTAACCAATTAAAAAAAATAACCCATAAAAAACAAGTTTTTACAATACTCCCTTTCTCATTTTCGAGTTTCATGTCTACCATATGCGACGGAATCTCCATACAACTTACTGAATTGTATGAAAAAACCATTAAAAATTTGAAAAATCCAAAATTATACTATATATTTTTTTTTAATGAAAATTTTATAGATCTTTTTGGTCGTCGCCACGAGTCTACTTGCAAAGTTTCAGCTCGATTGGATCACGGGAAAAGGATTAAAAATCGATCCAAAGTTTTTTCGTCAAGCAAGCAGACGCCACCAGTTAATATAAAGGGAGTAAAAATAGACTACATTAATTTACCAAGCTGCCGTAGGGAAATTGGATAACGCGCCATTCCCGGATAGAGTGGAGGTCCGTTGGTTCGAATCTCGGTAGCAGTTAAAATATTTTTTCGTTAAATGTATTTTTCTGTTTGTCTTTTCTAATTGATTAATACATTTGTTAATTAAGTTTTTAGTAGATTTCTGCTATGAAACTTAACAACTAAGCTAAACAGTTTGCGGTATTCAGTGCTGGAGGATTTTTTCCAGCAGAATACGGAGTCAATAGTAATATCCATCATTTAAACACAAAGTTTCAGTCGACTTATACGAAAACTTTCAAAACAAGTCGCGCGAGCCGCGAGCGAACTGATAATACAATTTAACCGAATAATAATGTTAAACCAATCTGTTGAATATTTCAAAATTAATAGTATTAGCTTTGTTACGATTCCAGCGCCAACGATAAAAGCGAACGATCCGATGGTCTTGGGACAAAATTATGCTTTTGACAGTTGCGATTGTATCTTGAGTATGGCTGCGGAATTATTGTTATATTTGCTAAACGTGGTTTGCTACTTCTTGTCGTGTTTAGACAATGTCGGGAATCGACAATTGTAATTATTATCGAGTTATTTGACGTATTTTGAGTATTAGGCGAGTTTCAAAACTTTGCCCACATCTCAAAAGTAAAAAGAAACATAATTTCTACCCTCAGACTGCATCAGTAATGAATGGGATATAATATTCATCACGTCATAATAAACGCAGTGTACAACGTTGCCCTTTTAAAAGCCGCAATAACCGTAGAACTTATATGAGATGATGTATGAATGTGGCCGAAGCAAAAGTGGTGTGCCAGGACAGAACAGTGTGGCGTTCAATCCTCTCTGCCTACCCCTGCGGGGAAATGGTATGATGGTTAGTTAGTTAGTTAGTTACAACGTTGTATAACAGGGTTCAAGATACGAGTATTATTTATTTATTTATTTGTTGACGCCCATTATAGGCTTTAATATATAAAATTTTTGTAATATATAAATATTTATATAAAAACAATATCAAGTATGAGCAGTGCCTACATAAAAAAATATATGTTAAGTCATAGCACGTATTAAATAAAATGATGTTATAAGAAAAATATTACATAACACTAAAGAAGCGTGTAGAACAATATCAGGTAAGAACAGTAAAATTTAAAATATGAAAATATTAAGTACAGTTTAAGTAGTAAAAGGTATAAACAGTAAATGTATACAAAGCAGTAACGTGTACATAAAAAAAAATTACATCTGTATCTTAACAAGTATATAGTAATAGTGGAAGTTAGTCTTGTAATAATGTCGTCTCTTTAAGTGTTAACTTTATTTTCACTAGATTGTCATTGAAAATGTCAACCATAATATAGCTATATTCATAATCAATCTTTAATATTCTGCTGATCACCGAACTTGACTGGTAATTAGGTCTGGTTATGATGAAATGAAGTTTAATGGCGCACAGTGGGATGAAAATCGACCTCCATAGGCATAGGATAGGTACACAGGATGTCATTTTCCGTAATTTTTTCAAATATAAATAAAAAGTACATTTGATCCTTCATACGGATCTAAACGAAATATTTCTTTTGTTGCACATATCACCAAAATGATTGATAATACGTTATAAATGAAGGAGATGCTCACCCTATCATATTTTTATTTTATTGTCAGAAGAAAAATATAAACTAAAAACAAATGCATAACAAAAAATACTACATTCTTTCCTTATAAAACCACAGATGGCGCCCTCGAGCGCACTAATCGCATTTACTGACAAACAATGCAAATGGTTTTTATTTACTAATCGTAATTACTGACAAGCAAAGAGGTCGCTGGAACATTCAATCTTCTTTCTATACGGCATTCCTTCATTGTGAGGATAATGTTTTCCATGTTTTATTGATTATGCGTCCGAGCGTGGATGAGGAGCCCTATTCTGGAACGAACTATCAGCCTTCAGACGTCAAATGTCAGAGAAAGTATTGTACATCCATGATCTAAATTTTTGTTTTCGAAATTTTCTTTGAAATGTGCCAATGCTTCCCTGTCTCATCTACATAACTGTTGTTAACAAAATAATTATCATCAACATGATCGTTAATGTTCCATAACCGGACTAATACTAAAAAAAGATGAAGAAAAGCGTTGCTATTGCTCACTCTCACTATTTACTCTACCTAGTCAAAGATAGTATCTGGTGAGAGAATTAAGACTGAGCCGTACTTATCTTAGAAAAGCGAATCGAAAGCGCTTCCGTTTCTAATTTTTGCTATCAATTTTTTCACTTGATTTTTTAAAAAAAGTGTAGATGCCTCTAGAATTTTTTTTGGATGCGTATCCCTGGATTACTTGGTGGTGGTCCCTGTGGCGATCCAGACAAGATATAAAAGAGGGATCCATTAATAAGGGATTTTACGCTGTCACATGGGACGTACTTTTTAATAGATTTTATTTCCCCGAGATTAAAAGATGCCCGAAGTAATGTTTTTTTAACAAGGGTAGCGAATGAGATAGGCTCATCCAAGGTCCTCTTGAAATCCTAGCGTATTCGTGTAAATAGATCAATTTAGAATTTCTCATTGCTTTCACCAGTCAAAAATGGCGTGGTTTTAATAATTGTACACATATTTAAGCCGCGAATTAAGGCTATGAGAACAGCGGCACATAGGATAGCGCAGTGTCTTGTTAGCGTTAGTGAAGGACATAATAACGTATTAATTATGGCATTTTTCTTATTTTACCACATTATTTTATATCTCAACATTATTTGCTAGCGCTTTTCTTTTCTTACCTCATTTTTATTTTATACCTCGCTGTTATACATGCCATCTGGTAGCCTAAATGACGAGCATTGTTACACAGAAGAATATACATTTTTTGCTTTATCTATTGTTATTTTATACTTTTACACTTTACCTCATTATTATTTTATACCTCATCATTATTTGCGCCATTTGATAGTGTTAGTGATGAACATTATTACAAAAAGAAAAGTGGATTTTGTTTCTCGTTATTTACCTAATATATTACGACGTGAGGTTCTGATGCTCCCATCAGAACTCCTCGTCACCACCAGTTTTGCCCAGTCGGAGAAGAATGGGAGCACCTTACTTCTACATTTCAAACTCAGGGTACTTCCGGTGTCGTGTACGCTGCACTTCAGCTGTCTCTCACTTTAACATATTTTAAGTTGCAACAGTTCAATGACAGGGTTATACAACGAAACATTATTTAGATGAATGTGAATTTATTCAAATGAATTTTAAACAGAAATTAATAGTGCCACAGAAGGTGACAATTTTTCTTGAAGTATTTTTGGGAATTTTGCACATCGAAATCCCCTTTTTTATACAATAAATTGAGGTGAAAATTTAATTTACCACGCCTCGACATCAGCGCTAGCGGCCGCGTTATACAAGGATGGAAAAGACAGTGGAACTAAATACTTTTATACTACTGGCGGTGACGCAGCGCGGGTGTCGGAAGCGCTGGCAATCACATTCTGTTGATTCAATTAACATCTGGTTAAAATTTCTATATCAGATTTAAAAACAATGAAGCTTCAATAAGCTGTGCGAATACATTCGCTTGGTGACATCGATTTCAGATAACATGTCAATTTCTGGCACAAACACCGCTTCCGCACGTACTTAGAAATGTTCCTTTTTTAAAAACAGCACGACCTGATGCACATGTTCTAGTATTTACGGAGTCAGATAACACGCAGCTTGCTCCAGGCGTGATGTGAAGTTGATAATTAGAAAGAATTGGAATACCAGGCAAGTCGTGGTCTTCATTTTACTGGCCTTGCATCTGAAGCAGGATTGCTCCCTTATGGGTCCAGAGAATAACCCCGCCCCGAGGCTTCGGGCTGCCGATGCAGATGACTTCCGGAACATCATCTCTGCAGCTGCCCCCCCAGGCGTTGCAAGGGATGCATCTTTCACTCCACGCTGCGTCACCTGGCCATGGCGCGAAACGCTCTCGTGGAAGAACCCTCTGTACGAAAGACATTACTAACAACCAATCATGTAATTTCATATGTTATCTTTATGCCACTTCAAATTGCGTCTCACGGAATGAGCTTACCTATTAAGACGAGGGTTCACAGGAAGGCTCACATCTTGCGTGCCGAAGTGTCAGATTTCGAATGCGCCATTTTGTAATATCGTCCCCCGACCGCTGTGAAACTATCTGCAGTAGACCAAAGACATTATTTTTTTTCCATAGAGTATTCGCGGTACCTACGCGGTTAGAAATAAATTTTGGTGCAGATAGTTGGTGCGGGGATCGATAAATTCATTTCTTTGATGTTTCGCGAAGAGGTGTGACGAACAGAGGTTGCTACGTCACAATATATTTTACTATTAATATTTTCCAATTCTTGTTTACGTAAGGTCAGCCTGGATTTAGCAAAAAAGACGAGACAGGACGGAGATGCCCAGACACGCTCTTTCCTCGGCTAGTTGTCTAGTTGCTAATTTCGACACGATTTGTTGAGTAAAAGTCCATATTTGTGCTTTATATAACCACAAGAGATGATCACGACCATTTCTTCCAGGAATAAAAGAAAAAAGTAGATTCATGTAAAAAAATATTCATTTCGTATTTTATCAAGTGTAAGCCTACGAGTGTATTTATTAGACCGGACAATGGCTCGGAATTCATGTAAGAGAGCAACCCGAATAAATTCGGTTTTGTTGGGTTCACTTTTAGTTTATAGCGCGGCATTCACTTAAGATATCCGAGGCTTTAGAGCCATGATGGAGAATCTTCCGTATCCTCAAACACATAACTCTCCAGCCACTGAACAGGACAAAAGACAAACGGAGAAATACATAACTCTTTAAAAAAAGCTCGTTTAAAAAGCTAAGACTGTATCGGAAAATAATCGGCGAGAAAGGATTTTTGAATAGAAAAATCGATCCGGATAAAATGTTTTCTTTCCTTTTCGTTTAACTTAATCTGCGAGCGAATAACGAACGCTATTTATTACGCTCCGCGAGACCCAATACAATCCGCGCGACACTTCTTATACAAATCGGGGCAGTTTTTCTCCGCGCGAGGGCCAATCAGATTGCTCGGCGGAATGCGACCACAAATCTAACCCTCGGCGTAAATTCGGGCTTATCTCGGCGCGGCGAGACCGGCTCGCCGAGGCCGGCGCCGCGCCGCCCGCCGGGAAAGGGTTGAACCGCGTCGTGCCGCGGAGATTGCGAAAGCGTCGCGCGCGCTGATACTGGAATACATGACGCGAAAATTTTCCGCTTAGTGTGGCCGGATTTTTCAGCGATGGCCGAAATATTTGAATTTTTCGACAAAAAATTGACAAATTTTACCTTAGCTATTTAATTAAATTTTAATTTGTTGTGTTTCTGTTTAATCTCGTGTGTATACCGCCTCCGTTATTTGCAATATCATATCTTAAATATTTTTAAAAATAAAGTTGCATACTCAGAACACGTCTCACATCATCACATTCTTAATTTTTTCAAACTTAGGTAAACTGCTATGAAAATAGGAGTAACTTTCTGGTCTGGAATGAGGTTTGAACTTGCATCCTTTGGATCACGAGGCGAGTCCTAACCACAACACCAATAAGCTAATCTTTATTTTATTGACATATATGTTTGACCCGACTTAACAGCAGTATCATGACAACTCAACACTGCTTGACCCAAGTATCAAAATTATTTTTGGACATGACATGACACTTTTGCAACACTGAATTGGGTCGAGTACGCACAACGCCCAAAACATGCTGAGTCAGCAAGAATCATTTTTTTACAAATTAATGTATTTTATGTGATCAGAATTAAAATTTTCGTAATGGTAATACAATATAACTATGACATGTAAACAAAAAGGTAATATTTTATTCTCATTTGTTGCAGGTAAGTCATCGCAGTTGCAGCTTCCTTTCAGTTATAATGAGCCCCGCAGCGGGACCTGGAATGCTGAGAGATTTTGCTACACGTGCGTAAAACCCATGAAACTCTTCACAGAAGTACTATTATATTTTTGTTTAAATTTGATATACTCCAACATCCGATTTACATTTTCAGTCACCACCAGCCTCTCCAAGTTATCTCTTATCTGTGTGCGATGTGTTCAAAAATTGGAGATGAATCAGTCTCAAACAGACGTCTCTCACGAATCTTTAGTTGCAATTAAATTAACCTGTCTAAGGTATTTTAAGCATATGTCTCCGGCACCATATTTCAAAAGCCTCATGTTCCTTCTCTCATTTGTTCTTAATGTTTCCACTAAGCAAAGGTACATGAAAAACGAGAAACTTAACTGAACGCATATTTTTGGTTAAAAGAATCCCTTTTTCCAGTTTTTATCCAAAATAACTACTCAGGCTAAAGTATTTAGTGCACTCAATATATTTAATATAAGTTTATGGTGCGCAATAATTTGAAAGCAAAGGAGAGACGTGGTAATGGAGACATACATTAGACGCACAAATGTCTCCGTGTTCTGTGAACTAAAATTCAAAGAGAGACTAACACCACATATCCAGGACGAATCCTCCAATGTTTTGGACATCTTGATGAAGAAGATGGGCTGAAGAAGTTTGTTGTGATAGGCCACGTCAAGGGTTGAGGAGGAAAAGGAAGATTTACGAAAGGTACAGGCAATTCTCTGGCAACAGAGCTACGATCTGCGGGATGCCAGGAAAGGTGGAGAAGAATAGTCAAGGGGATAAGAGATAACAATAATCACAAGCTTCAGTCATGAGGGATCGACTTTGAAAATCTAACTTTGACTTGCACCCTTTACAAGATTTTTTTAATATTCTATAGAACGGATCTGGTTTGAGTTGCCACAAATAAAGGAGATGATTCACCCTGATTATAATAGTCTTTTGTCCTGATTCAAAGAAAATTATTGTACTTCTCTTTGTCACAATTTCACACAATATGAAGCAGAGTTTAATCCCTTGCTCGGATCTGAAGAGAAATACTTTACTTTGTCATACTGGTCACAGATGAGTCACAAAAAAGGCAAAAAATAAAGAAATTTCTTTCAAGCTTTTATTGATTTTGACACATTAAATAATGTTCAAATGGTGCTACATTGTGCCCTGCTACGATTCTTTGAGCGCCATCCGCCAGATGGTGCTCTAACAGTTAGTCACTAATTTATTCGGTAAAGATTTGCAATTTAAAATACAGAAACTCTGCGAGAGTTGTTGCTAGCTGGAGTGTAGCACAATGAATGGTTTGGCTTGAGCCTTCAAATATATATTTTCACTAAAATAAAGTAAAAGCGATTTTCGTATTTTACCAAGGTTGGCATGGTTTTTTCAAACTAATCCCGAAAGGCAGTATGTTTCACGGTAGGCCTAGTTATTTAGAATCACCACGGAACCATAATGTTTTGAGGATTATTTGAGTTTTTACGATGTCATTATTAACACTTATAACGCAAAGTTGGAGAATCGTAGACATTCGCGAATTCGGTGTAAAGGGTTAGATAACACTTTTGCAGCGGGGCTCGGTGTATTAATCTTGGCAGCAGTCAAGATGATGTATATTTTATTTTAATAGATGTAAATTTTATACCGGTAATTATTCAGAATAAATAATGAAATATGAATTGTATAAATATTAAAATTCGTCCTAAGAATCTCGACGCTATAAAAGGATTCTTCTGTTAGTCTTAAGTGTTTTTCCCCGCATAATGGGAAACAATTTTAAAGTATCATTTAAAAATAGGCTCTCTCTTTGAAACGGCATTTGTGTTGTTGAAATGCTGAATTCAAAAATAATATTTGTATTTTCATATCTGCTCATACTTTTTCTGAGCGACTGTCAAAGTACATGAATATTTGTCACATGAAAACGTACATAATAAACATTTTAAAAACATAAAAATTTTGTGTATAAAGAAACGTCTAGTTTTATATGCTAATTTAACATATTTTAAAAATGATATATATTTTAGGGCGCACTCCCAAAGGGAGTATTCAGACACATCGCCGCACACTGTCTTTTTTTAAGCATACGTACGATTTTTTTTAGTTATAATACACATTTCAGAATAAGAAGATAAGAAGAAATAAAAATATGAGAAAAATGAATAACTTAGTTGAAATGAAGGTTTTATGTAAAGTAGAGAAAATGTGCTGCTTTTTTTTTGTAAAATATCTGCCTGTACCCGGTGGCGCTCGGGAACGGCTTTTTAAAGCGACGCAAAATTTTGTCTAGACTGTAGGAAGATAAGATTTCCGTGCGGTTTATAATAATAATTGGATGATTTATATAGCGCCATTTTCGTGAGTACTCACCTCAAGGGCGCTTAAACCTTTGCAATGTTCCGAGCACCATTTACTTTATTCCCCGTTGTCACTCTAATTTAAAGCATATTTCTCAGTATTTTCGCTTTTAAAGTAAGGATAAAAAGCAAATTACAGAAAAAAGGTTGAATTATGCCATGTATTCACTAGGGGACAAATTGTCCCTCAACATCACGCGCGGCATAGAGTCTACATTGCAACGTCGCGCACTATTCCGTGACGTCGCGCACAAAAAAGCGCAGCATTTGTTCGTGCCGCGGCAACGTTGCCATGCGCACGGTTCCCGAGCGAGCTCACTGCGATATCGCGCCGTGCGTCAGTACCACGTGGTATGTGAATGCGTATGCGCTGTAACTGTGTACCACTCAACATGACATTAGTGTGGGGAAACGAGATTGTTATCCAACTGATCGAGCTCTAATTGACGACATTCGAAGATCGCATAGAATATCCATCCTTCTTTCTCTTTGCAGTAAATAATTTCGCACCCACAACCTTTTTCTCCTCTTACGTTTCGATAAACTCGTTAGAATAAATAGGTGCGCAGCACTAATCATCATAACCTCATTGGGCGACATTTCCGCGACAAGTGATAATATATGTGAGTCCCGGTGTGTACAAATAAAATGACCGCGTCATTGTCCCCGAAACATGAGCGTAGATGTTGATGCGACATGCCACGTGGAATGTTGCGCTATTTGTCCCCTATTGAATACATGGCTTCATCCGTTGTTTAGTCACGTTGAACGATAGGATAAAAGGGAAGAATAGGAAAGATCTGGATCGAAATCGGAAATAAAGGATATGGCCAAGTACCTGACCCAGACACTGGAAGATGGTCCTAATAGGAGCCTTGACAATCGACGAGCACGCATAAGAAGATGATTATGCATGGTCTTAAAGAATAATTATGCAAAATTTTGTCTACCACGGTCAGAGTGCAGGATTTATAGCGAACAAACAGACGGATATTAAGTTTAATATTGATCACGAGAATCTAAACTACAACTCTCTCGAACTACATTAGTCGAAGTCTTTCGAACGCTTTGGATGAATTAATAATTAGTTAAACTATCGAAACATCGGAAAACATCGGATCTATATAAATACATAAGCGACACTGTTGACAAGCGAAGCCAGACCATGGAAAACGAAACCAAAGACGAGAAGCGACAACTAGGCGATTCTTGTCTCGTCTTGTGCGACCAGCAACAAGTAATAGAAAAGTGCCCACCTACGTACTTGTGAATCTCGAATCGCGTGTCTCGAGTGACGAGTGCAAAATTAGTGTAAATTAAAGAACAGTGCTCCTGTTAAATTCGTGTCCAGTGATATTAATTAATCAATAAAATTTTCACGGGATTCATTCGTCTCCTACTGCCACGATTCCGTTACGGTAATTTTAGATATCAGTTATACGAAATTTATCAAGTTAGATGAAACTCAAACAAAAAAATTAAAAAATATTTTTTTAATGGAACGTTGTTTCGGGTCTCCTCGTTGTGATTGTAAAAGTGCATTAAAATTATCGGAAAGTTGCGTCATGAGACTACCTAAAATAGGCAATATTTCTATTAACATTTTTCTTCTTTGTGTCATTACGGAGCGCCAGCTATTTTAAAGTCCTTGTGGTCAATGTTATACGTCACTAATCTATCTCTTGCGGATCTGTCTTGATATCATTTTCCCATTTATGTCATGGTATTCATCTTGTTGGCTCATGTAAGAGGGAATTGTGAGTTTAATTGCACTCATCTACAAAACTACTCTTACAAAATATCCTGTCCATTATAGTTTCCTTGCTTTCACTTTCCCCAGGATATCTAATGCAGTGAACCATTCTCGACGTTCCAAGTGCTTAAATCTCCTCCATTTTTAGGTTATGATCTATTAACATAAGCCATATTATTATTTTACGACCAATTTTGCCATTATAAGTGAAAAATACTTAATTTTATTGCCTATGACAAGGCCAAACTTCCAATTTTAATGCTTCAAATCCATTTAAAAAACCATTAAAAATGCGGAGCTATATAAAAATACCCAAGAATTCCCATTTCCTTTATTTTCGTTTTGAATTGTAGTTTTAAAAGCCTTATTTTCATTGTTAGTACTTACACAATTGACTAAAAGCCGCAGGAAGAGAATCTTCAGCAACCACGATCTAAGGTCACCAACATATTGGTGTACAACACTGTTTTATTCCCTATACTCCTGTGTGCTTTTGAAATGTGGAAACCATACAGATGACACTTCAAGGGTCTAGAATAAGGCATAGCCGACGATGCTCAAATAAAAAATGTAAAAATAACGACTATCTATACAATGTGTCATATTTTTGTACGTAACGTAAAACGCGTAATTAAAAGTTTTTTCATATAATCATTTATAAAGTATATAAAAATTAGCTTTATGAAAAAACAAATTTTAATAAATTAAATATCGGCGTAGTAGGTTTTTATAGATTCAAATTTTTAGAATAAGGATATGGCCATCAAGAGCAAGATGAGGATTTCGAATCATGCGCAAAACCAAAAATGACATATCGACCAAACCTATCAAGTTGTGCATAAAACAACATTATAATTAATCTTTTTTTATAAGAATTGTAAAATAATTAATGGAATTGCAGTATTAATTTCATGGTAATTTTGTTCACAATAATATATATATTTTTTAATTAAAAATAAATATTTAGGGTAGAAAGCCAAAAGGGCGTTAGTGATTATTTCGAACTTTACAGGAATACAAATGAAAGTTCTGTCAATATGATTTTGTCAAAGTTTATTTTATATTAAAAGTGTTTTGGACTAATAAATGTGAAAATCATTTTATAATTAAAGTTTAATGTTTCTCATAATAAAAGTAAAATAAACTACATAATAAAAATTTAATGTTTCTTAATAAAAACTTAATGATTTCAGCATCCAATTTAACAGCACGAGCAAATGCGACAAGCGGCGATCTAATGTGACAGGAAAATAAATCGCGAGAGTACCTACCGAGAGTTCAATAGTGAATAAGTTGCGATAACAGACGTTCGAATATTCTGGAAAAACAAGTATGAAGAGTGCCACGGGCGAATGATTAGTGTGAAATGAATCCGAATTATATAGTACTGCTTTAGTTAGTTCGTGTTCGGTGACTTTTTGTGTTAAATAAAACATCAACTTAATTTAAGTGCTTCATTTGTCCCTCACCGCCACAATTTCGTGACATATTCTCTTTTTGACACCTTTATAATTACCGGTACACCGGTAATAAATTCAGAGTTTTAAGAACTTACCGGTAGTGCCACTTTCCGGTAATTTTGCGTGCCCTAATATTGACTTCACGTCATCCACGAACATCCCATGACGATGCTGATGATGTATCAACAACAAAGATTGCTGAAATATAAAGACAATGTCGCAAATACAATGTAATTCCACAAGGGTTGGACATTAATATCGCGGTTGAAACATATCGTGAAACTTTTCAAAAGTATTTCAAATTCTTGTTGGTTCCATTGTGGATCCAATAATGGATTTTTCCGTAAACTCCTCCGACAAGTTTGAATAAATTTTGAGGTTTTGGCAAGTGAAATGGCTTTCGTTCGAGTTTCGGCGTTTTCCTAGTTCGACCAAACTCCATTAACAAATTTAAACTTTGTAGAGTTTGAAAAACAGATCTGCCAAACTTTTTTTTTTACAATGCGATAGAATTAAAGTTTTAAACCGACTTTTTACTTGGTTAATATTTATTATTATGCACTGCCTAAGTACTTTTTCTGCTGTGAGTTAGTTATGGTTTTCAAGTTGTGAATTCTTTGACAAGGCAAAGCTGCAGAACATTTTTATGCGATAATAGTATTTTTTTTCAGATAATCCAACCTAATAATCCATTTATGATAAAATAAAGAATGAAGATATTAGGAATGAATATAAAGCCGATTTAGCATAATCAAACAAACAACGTGTATGTTGAATATAGGTGAAAGAAAAAGAGAATATATTGTGCCAAGAATTTTTAATAAATTAGATAAAAAATTCTTCGATATGATACAACACAAAAAAAATCCATCGGCTTCAAAAATGTACAGGTAAAAGAATATATATTCAAGCTATGTATGTAACCTTACATTACGTTATAATTATCATATTTCACTTGTATAAATCATGCAATAGTCTATGACCTACTCTGTAATCTTCATAAAAATATATTACTGATAAAAAATATTGAAAAATAACTTGTCAAACAATATTGAAGGCAACCATGCCGTAAAACAGCATGTATTTAATGTGTATCAAAAATAAATAAATAAATTCTGAAACAAAAAAAAAAAAGAATTTAAAAAGAGTCGCTCTGGTGGTTTGGGCATGATGAGCGAATGGATGAGGAAAGAATGGTAAAAAAGATATATAACGCAAGGTTTGACCTGCCAGAAAGAGAGGGCGACCGCGGAAGACGTGGCACGACCAGATTAACCAGATACTGGAAGGTGGTCCCGTAAGAAGCCTCAACAAGCATCGAGCTTGCGTGCGAAGTTGTATATCATGACAGAATTGCGCGGCGCTCTATCCTCTCTGCCTACGCCCACGGGGAAATGGCGTGATGGTTTGTAAGTAAGTAATCCAACCTATTCTGAAAATAACAATATTATTTACTATTTTGGGGATTGTTACCTACAATATTACTATTTTGGGGATTTTATATAAAATATCACTATTTTGGGGATGGTTACCTTAATACCCTAATACCTTAGTATTCCCGTCGGACAGCTGGGAGATTGGGGTTCGATTTATCTGAATTTATCAATGTTCTTAAGCGTTATTCCGTTTTGCGTTTTAATATTGAATAATCTTTATTGCCATGAAATACGTTTATATATATATTTATAAAAAAACAAGCTAAAGGTCATGAGTGTATTACAAAATAATGATAATATATTATAACCCACATGCACAATGATTGAATCATAAATATTTGTATTTACGAGTAGTTGCATCTTTATTTTTTTAAATTTTCAATTAACATTTTGTTTAATATCATTGAATGATTTGGCAGTGCACTAAGTGACTTAAATTTAAAATATTTTATTACTTTGTACAACACATACAATACTTAAGTTATGAATTACTACTTAAGTTTGGGAACGAGCACTCCTATTCATTATTATTATTATTTATAACTAACTTAAATATGGAAATTTGTCTCTATTAGTGAGGGAACAAATTTGTATTAATAATAAATTATTAAAAAATATTGATTGTATTATTTGTATTAATCTAGTTATATTATTTGATTAATTAAACCTACATGTTTCAGAAATACCTTTCCATCTTCAGGGTGTTATATATATAAAAAAATATATAAAATTAATAAAAAAAATTATTATAGGTCGACCACAATCAAAAGACCATTCCCTAGCTTTGTCCGGTAAGAAGAAAGCGGGGAAAGTTGCCTGGCAAGCCCATATTACAAGCCTCAATATGATATTCCAAATAAATATGTATTTTTTAGTTTAAAAAAGGTTACTTACTTACTAGAAAAATTTCTTTGGCGTTCATTTTTTGCATCGTAACAACTCACTTTTTTTTTTGCTCACATTCTTTTGAATGCGGTCTAGCTATAGTTATTAACAAATTAGAAGTGAATGTAATGCTGGCTGTAGTGTGCTAAATAGAATAAAGAAAGGAGTGCCACGATGGTTTGGTTAAGAAAATATGTGGGGCAAATGTTGAAGGCAACTGGAACATATGGCGTCAGTGAAAGACCTGGCATGATCGGATACTACAAGTATTGGAGGATGGCCCTGTTGAAATGGTAAGAAGTTGCATGAATGTAGCCGAAACAAAAGTGGTGTGCCATGATAGAGGAATATGGCGTTCTACCCTCTTTTGCAAGCTATTAATTTATTTACATAAACGGTTTGAAACATTTTACAATACTATATAGTTATATCAAATATGTATACTCCGTACAGTTGTAGTTTCATACAAATATTTAAGAGTTACTCACTCTTAGATTATTTGGGATGTCTGGGATCGGAAAAGTGTTTTGGTATATAATTTAATTTTCAAGTGTTACGTAATAATGGAATTTAAATTCCTTAGGATTTCAATGGTTTCCGAATTGTCATTACCTATCCTTTATGAAGAACCGAGATGAATTGATTAAACTGTGATAAAAAAAATACAGGCAAAATAACAAGTAACTTAAATTCAAGAATAATGGAACATTGCCATTACCTAAAAAATAATAACTTCTCGGAATTTTACAATCACACAATTGATACCAACCATTCTTAGATTCGACTATTGAAACTACTGCACTCGGTTGCTCATAAAAAAGGATTTTAAATAATTTGGAAATAGTTGAAAGCGTTTAGAATTTTAATAAAAAATGAGAAAACATTTTGAATAATATCACATTTCAAAACATTTCCCCGATCCTAGACTTGTTCCCGTTAGTGACCGAAAAAACTCTCCTCACTTTGCAACCCCCTTTCTTATCAGAATAGATTGAGAAAATGCTGTATTTAAGTTAATTATTCATTACCCTGATGATGAGAGTTCTTTTCGAAACTATTGTCATGATTAATGTTTAAAATATTGTGTATGTAGTACAAAGTTTAAATAAATATTTAAATAAATTTTGATTTGTATTTAGAAAAATGTAACTTCCGAATAAAAGATTAAACCAACCAAACGAATCAAGGGTATAAAAGCAAAGGCAGCACTACGCCACTGAGGTGTTTCTGAGATAAATACAAAAACACCTGTCAAGACTCGAGGAAATATCTCTGGAATCTATGAAACCTACATTTTATTGGAAATAAGGTTGTAAAACAACAGTCACCTTAGTTTTTCTTTTATAAACATGTATAAATAAATATTTAACTTGTAAATTTGGATAAACAATAAACATTGTTGCTTTTTATATTTTTATAATTGGATATTGCTGTCTTTGATATGATGTTTCAGTCTATAATCGATATCAATTTAACTTTAATAATAAGCGGCTATTCGTCACGTGACGCATTCTTGAAGGTTGATTGGTTAAATTGGATATTGCTGCATTTGTTTTTTGAACTACGAAGATATTATTATCTTTGCTTTTAAAAGTGATTTTGTAATCTGATATAGGGAGGGATACAGCTATACATTTCCTATAAAATATCGAATTAAGTACATTATAAATGAGTAATTCTCGGTGTTTGCATTCAAAAAATTTCTTTTTTTCTTGTTTTGGATATTGATGCTACTGCTTTTATACCCCTGATATACGAGAGGATCACCAAAACATATCCGGATTCTCAAATCCTTGAAGAATCCTCTGACTTCCGATGATTGCCTTTGAGCATCCGAGAGCACTTCTTAGCTCTCTTGAAGTGTCTGCTTGCTCTTTTAGTGATTTAGAACATGAGTTTGGAAGGGTTAGATCCTTATTTTCTACAAAAGTTCGAATACATTACATGTATTCAATTTTTTTTAGTATATTGCTGTGTTTGCTTTTATACCCCTCACAAAATATCCTAATTTCAAAGGAAATTGGAAAAAAATCATCGCGGTTCTATTCGGCGGCACTATTTTCATTACGGGTAGTCCCCAGTGAGGCGATACATTTTTTGTTTGACCGATCGTGACGTCAGCGCCCCGGTGTAGGACATGTATCAATGGATTACGTGGACGAATTTGTGGTCGTCATCGCCAGGGAGCCGAGAGCGCTGGCCCAAAATAAAACCTCCCCGCTACACCTTTCAGAATTTCCTATGAATTTTTTCCAAGTTGGAATTGCCAAACACATCTTACCCCACTTTGAACCCCTTGAAGGCATCGAGTCTTCTCAGTATTTTGTCGGTGTTTCACCCCTTCAGTCAACTCCCCGCGTGAGGGTGTTACGCGTGGTTTGCAGCTACAGGGTGGGCAGGCCCATTCTTCCAGACCTTTATTCCGTATGCATTAAGGAGCACTTGCTTAGTCAAAGGTTAGAAAAAAGGGTTTTAAATGAAAAATTGTATCAAAACTATAAAATATTTATGAATTACCTACATTTAGTACATATAAATATATACAGGGTTATTTGTAAAACATTAATAACCTCGCAAGACTACATTCCTGCTTTGATTATGAGTCGAAAATGTTCAAGCTATTATGACCTAATATCAATAGTTAAGGAGACATGCGACATCAAAGTTTGCATTTTTTTTTCAATATTTCTGAGTTATTTTTTGTAAAACGTTGGACTATTATTACAGTAACTCATATCGATTACGAAAAATTCATTCGTTTCAATACAAGTTAAATAAAATTATAAAAACCCTGAAAAATTTCCAATTGGAATGTTTTCCAATTGAAATTTGAAGGTTTTTATTTTTTTATTAGAATTGTATTAAAGAAAATGAATTTTTCATATTTGATATAAGTTACTGTAATGATAGTCCAGCGTTTTACAAAAAGTAAGCCAGAAATATTGAAAAAAAAAATGCAAACTTTGATGTCGCTTATCTCCATGACTATTGATATTAGGTCATAATAGCTTGAACATTTTCGACTCATAATCAAGGCAGGAATATAGTCCTGCGAGGTTATTAATGTTTTAAAAATAACCCTGTATACATACTTCTCGAATTGGTACTTTTTATCATCAACCTTTTTTATACAAAGGTGGATAAATTCCTCCTCAAATGTTTCCAATTTTTTCGGACTATGGTTATTCTCTGTCAAGTATTTATGTAAATTTTGATTATTCCATCTGTTTTATCTCTTAAAAGATCTGGATTCATATTATTTATTGAATTGGCATTAACTTCGTGGAACAACATGATAATTTATATATAAACTTGTAGATGAAAACATCTATAGTTCCCGAAACTAGTGTATAACTTAAACTCAAAAGTGATCTAATACATGTATTTTATTTATTAATATATAAAAAAGATCTGGAGTCGCTACAAATGTAGAAGTGGTTCTCTTTCATCACAATGAGTAGCTTGTTGAATAGCACAAGCGTTTAGCATATTTTGAGAAAAGTAAGAATATTGATGTGACGCCCATTCCGTGTTCACATCTCTCGTATCTGAAAAAGAAATATTTTACTTCTATTTGTCACACTTTCACATTAAATGTATTCACAGTTTGATCTTTTAATGGGTCTGATGGGAGATACTTCCTTTTGATCACAGATATACACAAATGAGTCGGAAAAAGGTAAGAAAATAACATAGATGGTTTTCCTTTCGGGCCTTTATTGATTATAATTTTGACTTAAAACAATGTTTAATGGGTGCCAGATGGCGCCCTCCTACGACTCCACAATTATTCGAGCGCCATCCACTAGATGGTGCTCTTATACCATCAGTTTAGCAAATTTTAAGGTGGCGGGACGACCTTTTTATTTCTCTCGGACAACATTGCATGATGTAGCCTGCTCATTTCAGTTTCGTTTTTTTTTATATATTTTTTTAGATCTAGATAGTAAAATGTTATAGAGAATAAATATTGTTTATTATAAATAAATGTTGAACAATAAAGTAAATAAATTATAATTGCATGCACTTAAAAAGCTGCTGCCATCTGATAACGTTAATTTAAAGGTAATTCTCAAAAGGAGCGCAGTAGAACTTACTTATTTTTAAAATAGATGTCTATCTGTAGTAGGTGCGTGCAGTAAATATACTGAAGCATGATTTTTACGTTAACTTTTATATTTTAATATATATATTTATAAAAAAATATTTTCGAAAAAAAAAATGAAATGAAAAATTTATCTGATCATAAAGAATATTATTATGATATATAAAGATTGTATAGTATGATACAAATTGTGAAAAAATTATTATGAGATATATTTTTTCTTTACATTTAATAAAATATACATATGTTTATGTAGTAGTGTAGAAAGGGTAAATTATATTATTCTCTATTTGTACGGGGAGTTTTTTAAGAATTTGTTTAATAGGCATTTTCTATATCTAAGTCACACTCATAATAGCTAAATCTAGATGTCTACAATTCAAATATATCTAATTCTGTTTTCTGTCTGTCTGTTTGTCGGTCTGTACTATCCGTAATTTGCTGAAATTACAACTTTAGATACAAGATAATTAGAGCACGCAATCGCGTCTCAATACGCAAGGGTCGTTATTAATTATTTATTATTATGTCCCGTAATTTTCCATGGGTTTGCAATAAAAACAAAAATAAAACTAGTAATACTTTATTAAAATTTTTGAAGCATTGAAATATTTATGCATCGTTTATTATTTTTTTTAAATACCGGTTGCACTTAGAAAAAACCCTTTTTTTCTTTTATTAAAATAAAACCAAGGCTACGTATTTTTCGAGTCACTCTGTGATGCCCACTCCCGATCTCCTATTCTCCTCCTCATCAAATACGTGCTCTGTTTACATATCCGCAGACAGCAGACACTACAGTAGCGCTGGTCCTCCATAGTCAGGACTCGGATCAGGATCAAGATCATAATAGGGCACACAGAAAGCCGGATTGACAGATAAACCTCCGCCATATTACCCGCCGCTCGCTTAAGGGTTGCTTATCTCCGAGGTCAACGAAAAATTCCTTTCATTTAGTGAATTTATTGTACACAGTATATAATAAAAAGATACCGAAAACATTGGTTATTTTACCTCTCAGTAGACCAGTATTTTTCAAGTGCTGTGTTCTCCTATAGATTGGCAAAATTTTCATTAGTTTTATTTATAAAGAGCATTATAATGTATACTAACTGTAGACCCGTGAAAAATCATGAGATATAATATTAATATAATTATATAAATAATAAATATTCTTGCACATGTACTGCACGTATTGGAAGAGCACTGTCTGCTATAATACAGTAAAATACTAGTGTAGTAGGCAGGAAATCAAATTAATGTAGTGTTTAATTTGCCGCCAAGACACTCAGCTACAATGAAACATGTTTGTATATTTTGTAAACACTATAAAATATCGTCATCTAGTCTATCTATCTAATTTACCTAATAAATAACGAACCTTGTGTGTAACCTGAGCCGTGCGCTGATTGACGTGTCATTTGACGGACAAACGGACATTCGAAATTAGGATAGTTGATAATGAATAAAGTTTGTTCACTATACTTAATATATGTATATGTATTTTCACTAAAATTAGTAATGGAAAATTTTCAAGCAAAAATGTCCTTATATCATTGGTTATGGATATTAACCACATTTAAAAAAAATTATAATATTTCTCAATTCGCACTCCGTTTTTGTAGAACGACGATCTACAAAAATATGACATTCTTGACTCAAAAAAAAATTTTTGATTTAAGAATGTCATACTTTCGTACATCGTTAGTTATTCTCCATACAAAAAGATCATTTTTGTGTAATTTTTCCTTATTGTTTTACATTGAAAAGTGATATTTTGGCATTTGATACATATTTAAAATGTGATTGTTTTGTTATAAGAAATGTATCATATTGATATGCAAAAGTGTCACTCTAATCCGTTCGTATCGAGCGAAGTAATTCTTCGGACGACTTGGATATGTAATTACTCGTGTTAGAAGCTTATTCAATTACTTAGAATCTAAACTATTGCAATCATACGTAACTTAGTTCCTCTTGAACAAGTTTATCTAATCTAAGTCAACCACTTCGTTTGTAATTAGTAAACTTGTAGATTATGTAATAACTCGACAAATAGAATTAATAATATTTGAATATTTTACGATTTAAGTTCTTTTTATAAAGTAGAGAGGGAACATCTATTGTTTCTTCTAAAATATTTCATTCTTAAGCTAACTTTAAAACTTCAACTCTTTACAAAGAATTTGGCAAATGCTGTACATAATAAAAATATCTTCGAAATTGATTCTGTTCTTATATTATGTGCTTGCTTATTTATTGAATAAAAATTAAGTATTTATTATTTATGCAAGTAGAAACATGCAAATATTAATTTTATTTATGAAAATTTTTAATGTTAAGTGTTAGGAATATACACGATTTTTGTGTTTTTATATTATGTTTTAAAAAAATAAACGGCCAAAAAGATGGAAGATTTTTGAAAAAATAAGTATTATTTTAGAATTAATTATCGAAATAGATACGGAGCGTCGTGTTTGTTTTAGATATTACCTATATTGTTTGGAATGCTCGAAAATTTTTCTCTTCGGATGTGCAAAATCAAATTTATTTTCGTGTTTTATTTAATATAAATATATTTATAACGATGACATGGCTAGCGAAAGTAAGATTTTAAAAGCTTTGTTTGCTTTGTTAATTCTTCTGGAACATTTGAAAGAGATAAATATAATTTCCTGCGATAAATAGTCAGTTTATTTTTAGCCGACAAAGGTGAAAATAATTATTTCAGTTTGTCGGTGCAAGTTAATCAGTTTGGTTTTTGGTTCGAGAAAAATTTGTTTTTGGAACTGGAACGAATATCTATAAAATATAAACAAGATTAAAAGGCATAATTTAATAACAGAGGTAACTGCGTCATGCTAAGACGCACAGATTTCTATTTAAGGGAAATCAGGTAAAATAAAAGTTTCCGAAAATCATACAGGTACAATATTTTTCTTCTGGTTTTATCGTCACGTCAGTCCGTAAATTTCTGTCATTATTTTCTTATTATATTTTTAATGAGATACTAACAAAATACCCAAAAAAACAATACAATACTCATTTCGAACTCAATCAAATATCGCAATTACAAGTGTCTTTAGCCTGTTCGAGCAACATCATTTACTAATTGGCACATGTCCTGCACAGCGATCAGGCATGTACAGTGCAAGTGGTGAACAAGCAAACAAAATGCAAGATATAAATAAAGTTAGACTTACCTTATTATTCAATTTATTATGTTTTATTCACTTCTGTTACTACTTATGTCTTTTTTTAAAATTTACTTATATTATTTCAAAATTATTTTTATGTAAAATATCCTAGGATGTAAGTTTATAAGTTCATTACTGTCTATTTACACTCTCATACCATTTTCTTATATCTGTAATTATTTCCAAACAAATAATTAAATAAATAAAATAAAATTGGAAACAATTATTATTGATTCAGAGAAACATGAACATCGCAAATTCAAGGATGAGTTTATTCTATATATGTAGATTTTCTCATTAACGACATCTGTGGGGATTTAGGGGAATGAAAATGGCTTTGTACAGGCCGCATGGAAAAGGCGCTTACAACTCATATATGAAAGCTTTTCACGTAATTTGAACATATATACAACTTCCAAAAAAATGAATAAGCATGGTATATTCTA